>JANEYF010004033.1:0-85000 GCA_029963845.1 Rhamnusium bicolor | reverse complement strand
CTTTAACCGGTAATTGATCCTTTTATCTAGTTATTCAATTCTACTGCAGGAATTGAATGCGTTCTAATGAGAAATAGATTGGACATAATTTTATTTTACTCTCGATTAATATGATTTATAGACGGATAATAGGTGGAATTAATTGATGTAATTCTAAATAAGTCTTCATCTACTATTTTACAAATAATACAATTATTTTTGATGTCATAAAATTACATATAACGTGTAAAATAAGTGCAAACAAAAATTTTCAAAATTATATACAGTATGTTTAACTCTCCCAATATGGGGATCTTGTTTATCTTAACACAGAGAGAAATCCCTTTGCACAATGTTGTGGAACAACGTCTTGTTGCATTTTTTTAAACAATTATATAATTTCAAGGCACAACGTTTTATACATTTTAATTGTGCATAATTCTTGTACGTTTTATTTATCCAATATAAAGATTTAGTTACTATGAATTTGTTGGAAACTTCGACTAACAAATTGGCGAAATTTAGAGTCAAATTTATTTATTTTTAATCAAGTTATAGCAAATTAGGCTTAATTTATTGTTAATCGTGTCCCTAAACTATATATTTTGTTACCATTCTATTTACCGTTAGTTTTAAGTAACTGTTTAAAAGGTTTGCACAAATTGTGTAACATAAAGATGTGATTTTATAATCGGATATTAACAAATTTGTCAAAGTATGAGCCCCAACGTATTTATTTCCATTAAACAATAATAGTAATCTATGTCTAATTTTATTAATGCCCCCCTCACAAACTGGGTAATTTAATAACATACTACTATTCACAATGAATTTGGCGATATTGTTATAAAATTTTGCATAATTATTTCATTTGTTTCACATAAAGATAATCATTCTATACTGCTATTGGTTAAAAAATTGTCGAGGTCGCGCTCGCCACTCTAAGCATATAGATAACGCGTGTCGCGAAATTACGCAATCTGTGGATTTCTCATTTAAAAATTGTGGAAAAATAAAAACATAATCTCTTAAAAAACTATAAACATTGTGTCATTTAAGAGCACTATTTTTTGTAAATATGTTTTACAAGTGAAGAGGTTTAGATGCGAAAGTTTGTTTAGGAAACCTTCACAATATATTTAAAAATTTTACACAAATTGTAGAAACTAACTTAATCTGTTCAGAGATCTGTTCCACAAGTGGAATAAAATGATGTATTTTTATGCAACCATAATTCAAATTTGTAAAGAAATCAATTTATGTGATTTTTAAGTTTGTACAAAAATTTCAAACAATGTTAATGCATAAACTGTACAAAATCATTGCTCCAAAAAATGTATTATTTATTTGCACAAATTGTCCCTGCCACTTTTTTAAGACCAATTTGGAGTACAATTTTCTACAATTGTGGTAAAATATCACAAACATTTTTCCCTGTGAAGAGCTGCAATATCGGATATGTTAAAGAAAAATTGCATATTTTTCACACTAAGAATTCAGTATATACAGTGTAATTCACTTAAAATTGACACCCTCCTTATTTGTGTTAGTTTTTATCGATGTGAGTTGTAACGAAGTGATTTTATTTGATTAAGTTAAGTTAGGTAGCTAAGTGTTATTTGTCGGTTTTGAAGAATATTTTGTCCATTATATTACTGCGCTTGTAAAGAATAACAGTTTAATTATTAATTATAGATAGGAAGTATGGATATGTTTTTGTGAACATTCCACATAGGTCGAATAGCTGGCAGTACGCGAATCGCGACACACGAAGCGCGCATCGTACCCCCGGCACTCTTCTACCCGCGCTATCATGAAGGAGCCTGAGACTGAAAATAATTAAATTAGTTTCCGTCCAGCTACTCAACGAGGAACCACGCCGGCCAGCACAGTAAGTAAACTCGTGAGTATAAGGATATATTGGTATCTAAATTTCATGCGAAATTATTCGATGAACGGGTGACGTAGTTGTAATATACCGCGCATGACTACCGTATCTCATCCTACTCCTGCGTTAGCAGTATCTGGTAGCATGAGGATTTTCACAATCAAGTTAGTCTCCGTTTGACCGCTACTCGAAGCACCACGCCGACTTGGATAGTAAGTAAATTCGTGAGTATAAAGAAATAGGTAATTAAATTTAATGCAGAATTATTCTAAGTCCACAAACGGGTGACGTAGCTGTAATAAACCGCGCATGACTACCGTATCTCATCCTACTTCTGCGTTTTAGCAGTGTTTAGTAGCATGAGGATTTTATCATTAAATTAGTTCCCGTCTGAGCTCCAACCGAAGCACCACGCCGACTTGGATAGTAAGTAAACTTGTGAGTATAGAGGTACATAGGTATTCAAAGGTAATTGCGAATTTTTCTAAGTCGATAAACGGTGACGTAGTTGCAATATTTCGCGCATGACTGCCGCGCTCCTCCTACTTCTGCTTTTTGGGCAGAGTTTAGTAGCTTGAGGATTTTGCAGAGTATCCGAGAGAGTCCGTTGCTGCCGCCCGTACCGTCCAGACGTGCCGACCCCGACCGCTCCAGAGAGGAAGCCAGCACAGGATCCGGAAGTAGGTAGCAAGGTTTGATAAAGGTTTGGTAAATAATCGGTATTACTTGGCTGGTGAGTACTTTCCGGGCTTTATTTTTTTGAGTTAGTCAACCGCGAGCGCTAAACGTATCCGCCTCATATCCTTCCTTAGAACGGGAGAACGGCCGAAGGTTGGAATTAGAACCGCGTTCCACCGCGTTACACCGCGTGTTCTTCAGGCCACCTGAGCACGTAAAAATTCTGCAGGGTGACTTGGAGATACTAGCATTTGATACCGCGTGTCCTCTAGGCTACCTGAGTCCGTTTTTTTTTGGCAGGGTGATTTAGAGGGATTTCCGTAACCGCGTGCCTGCCAGGCCACCTGAGCACGTAAAAATTCTGCAGGGTGACTTGGAGGTATCGTCCGTAATCGCGGGTCCGCCGGGCTACCTGAGCACGTAAAAATTCTGCAGGGTAGCTTGGTAGCTTTGACCATACCGTCGTCGTCTTAGATTTGCAACCGTTCGGCTTGCCACTCCTTCTCCCCCCCCAACTTGAACCGCGTTATACCGCGTGCCCTCCAGGCCACCTGAGCACGTAAAAATTCTGCAGGGTGACTTGGAGGTACTGTCAGTTGCCATCGCGTGTTCTCTAGGCCACCTGAGCACGTAAAAATTCTGCAGGGTGACTTAGAGGTACTTCCGTAACCGCGTGCCTGCCAGGCCACCTGAGCACGTAAAAATTCTGCAGGGTAGTTTTGGAGTTTGACCATCCCGTCGTCATCATCAATTTGCCACTGTTCGGCTTGTTACTCCTTCCCCCCCCCTTACCGTAACCGCAATCAACCGCGTGCCCTCCAGGCCGCCTGAGTCCGTTTTCTTTGGCAGGGCGCTTTGGAGGTACTAGTTGGCATATCATAAGACCGGAACCATCCATCAGCCAAGCGATAATAAGTAACCGCGTTAGATAGGCATAGTTTGCTTATATGGGCGCTTGCTTCCCCTCCTGGTATCCGTCCGCCGTCTGCTTAATTTATTGCCGTTGACCGTTTCACCGCTTCATTCACCGGCGTACCGTACCGCACCGCTTGACCGCCCGCTTACTGCCACGCTTGTCCGTAGTTAAGACCGTAGTAGTATAAGACCGTAGTAGTATAAGACCGTTGTAGAATAAGACCGTTTGTAGGTAAGACCGTTGTAGTATAAGTTGTAGTTACTAAGGTGTGTATAAAGTGTAAATAATAATTAGTGTGTAGAATAAATGTACATATATTGAATGAGAGTCTGTTCCTTAAATGTAGTGTGTAAGTTCCCTTTTTCCCGACCCCTGGCTTAGCCGTATCTTCACTGCAGTTGCCCGGCCTCTATCGTCCCGCCGATAGAGTAAAGTGGTGTTTCTGCACTCTAAACAGAAACTGGCGCCCGAGATCTCCGTACAGTGTGCACCGCCGTAGTGTTGGGCGTCAAAGTGACACTTGCTCTTGCGTAGAGCAACGAAGTACGTCAAACAAAGAAAATGAATCAGTTTTTTATGAAGCTTATAAATCACAAAACATATTTTAAAAGGCTCTTCAAGTGAACAGGATGTGAAATAAAAATACATTTTTTAATAGAACACTGTGTATATTTTAAGTTATAAAGATTCGTTGTAATTTTCTGATTACAAAAATAAAGAAGACTGCCCATTAAAAGAGAGTCACTTCAAAATAACTGTTTTAAAAAATTCACAGACCTTGCATCTTACGCAATTATCTCAGGTGTATTGAAAATACCTGACACAGCTGCTAGTTTCTTAATTTGAAACGTATTAAAAATTTTATAAACGTTAAATGGAATCCTTTTTAAAGTCACCAAGTAATACTGTGATATTTAAAAAAATTTTAATTTTTATAAAAAAAATTTAGAATCTTTTACGGTCTTATATGTAATTGTAATGCAATGGATCTTAGACCATGCATTTATCTTACTATTGATATAAACATGGTGTAATGAGCGTAACACGCAGGAAATACGTTCGAGCAGCGGGAGAGAACAGACCAGCGAGTAAGATAGATATTCTTTGTTTTTATTTGGGTTTTCTAAATACAATTTTTTATATGAAAAATTACAAATAATCCATTTGTGAGTTTTTTTTTAATTAGAACTTTAATCAATACCTATATTTGTAAATAATAAATAGAGCTGGCAAAAAATGCCCATCATAATAAGTGTAATAAAAAAAAATAACTAGTAATAAAAGCAATAAACTGTTGCAATTTATAATAAAGTATGCACAACTTACCCTCTTAACTAGCTTGGTTATCATAAACTGGAAAAGATTTGTAAAGCAGCATCATGTATGCTATGAAATGCGCGAAGACGTTTAGGAGATTTAAGAAACACTTTTTTTATAATTGCTATTAATACATCTACCACTGGAAAACCTTGTCGAATAGTTTGTGTCACAAAGTGTAAAGCCGGGTACAGACATGCAACAGAACCTCGTATCGTAACACCGTCGCGTAACAAGTGCGGACGGCACCGCGTAACAGCGTAACACCGCAACAACGCAACATCGAGGCGTCCCATCGCTTGTAGGTATTAGAGCGTCACATCAAAGGAATGATACGGGCTGATGTTGCACCACTAGTTTGCAATCGCGGTTGGAACGAT
The DNA here is from genome assembly GCA_029963845.1 of Rhamnusium bicolor. Classification (NCBI taxonomy): domain Eukaryota; kingdom Metazoa; phylum Arthropoda; class Insecta; order Coleoptera; family Cerambycidae; genus Rhamnusium; species Rhamnusium bicolor. Next base: position 79,842 of record JANEYF010004033.1, on the reverse strand, counting down.
AGTATGTTCTGCTAACATGATACGCGACGATTTTCTGATACGCTTGAATCCCTGAACATGCGTAGCTTCGACGCGTAACAAAAATTGTTGCGCGACGGTGTTACGATACGAAGTTCTGTTACATGTCTGTACCCAGCTTAAAGCATGCATTTTACACGTAACATGTACCAACCTATAACCGTGTTCTTGAAGAGAACGGCCTACCAAACGCATTGTCACGGCGCCATCAGTCACAAACATCAACACTTGACTTTTTGACGGGTCAAATTTTTTCTAACAGCATCACCCGCATAATTGTTTTGCCAGTATACTCAGTTAGTCTTTTTCTAGCTAGTAGCAGTGGAAATGTCGGTTTAAGAGGGTCCAGTACACGTACTATAACATTTAGAAAAGAATTTTTTTTACAATCAGTCGTCTCGTCAACACATGACCACAGCCGTGTATTTTTTAGAGCACATTTGATCTTATTTATAATGTCTTCGCTTGTAGTTGGTACATAGTTACGCAACGTTGTGCTACTTGGTAACGTCAACTTGGGATTGTATTTATTCTAGAACTCCTGAAATGGTTGTTTATCGAGTATGTGCAGCGGAATATCACAGGCAATCAGCATTAAGAGTAAATCGACATAAACGGTGTTGTCGAAGGCATGCCGTTTTTTTTTAGTTTTAGGTCGCAGAGAATATACGTGACGTTTACAATCACGTTTGTCCGAGCACATCAGGTCTGTCTCGCACACCTTACAAATTATTATAGCACCATTGTAGAATAAATCCAGGAATTCACGCCTTACAATGCGTAGACACGCATTCCCTACTCCAAACCCCACCGCGGACGTAAAGTCAATTTTTATTTTCACAATAAGAAAATCATTATTTTGTTCAGGTTTTTTGGAATTTTGCCTGTATACATGTTCTCTGTAAACTGAGTTTTTAATTATTAAATTTTTTTTATGTTTTATGAATTATAAGCTTCCCCAACACCGGCAACCAGGAAGGCTCATCCGTACCTGGGCGGTATTGTCGTCCTGGCTGGATACCATTTTTTGTCAACTTTGTCCCTCATGTTATATTATTTGTTTGTTTTTATGTATTTATATATGAAATAAATAAAATGAAAAGTAGCCTTAATTAGAAATATATATAAAATAGGAAATAAAGCTGATTAAATTGGAATTGAAATTGGGAATTCACTGATAAATTTATTCACTTTGTCAGCGTAAGACCGTTTTTTACCTTTGGGTAGGTGTGACATACTTTATTACTAAATTAATATTTGGGTATTCCTCTATCTGGCACCGCCCATGGTTTCCGGACCGATTTGCCAACTCTAATAATAAATAATATATTGTTTAATGTTTATAAAATTAAGACCATATAAATAAATGCATTTAATTGCAAGATAACTTTCCCTAATGATTGCTTTTCATACCTAAAATGAAATATATCGATTTATAAGAGAAAATATTAATAATCATCAATATGAGTTCATAGGTATTCTTAATCAAATTATTTTATCTTTATCTGGGTACCTTTGGGCTGCAAAATTTGGCTTTTGTTAAATATTAAAACTGAAATTTGATTTGTAGTGAATTAAAACAACCATGTATTATTAAGACTGAACAAAATAAAACCTTAGAGTGGGCGCGCGCCCCCCCTAAATCCGCCACTGTATAAGCCCAGAAAATTAGGGCAATCCATCAAGAGGAAAAATCCTTGCAATGCTCGACTATCGTTATGTATTACACACGTTGGGAAGAAACTTGTCACAGTCTGTCGTAAAGTTAATTATGTAGTGTACGACGGAACGGACACTATATAAATTATGTAAGGGTCTACGATTTTAATTTACCATAATCTTATTTTAGACGGGTCGCACTATACCGGAATATCAGAAATAGTATCGAATTACAGGGATTGGTTCTCAAGTTTTTTTGATCACGAAAATATTTATAAGGATTTGTTGTGTGTTGTCAAAGTAAAAGGATTTTGGAGATGACCGAACTTCATTTCACAAAGAAAGTTTTATAGAACACGTTAAACTTTTTGTGCGTGAACTGAATATAGAATGGATTTTATTGAAGTGTACAAGTGTACAAAAAATTATTTTCAATAAAATAAATAAATAAAAATTGCACAAATGTTTTTATAATAGTCAAGGAGACACTAGTATCTGTTTATTTTCCAATTCAAAACCAGACTCTCTGGAGGCCGTTCTGCCACGTTTTACTACATTACTGGGTACTTATCAATCGTTTGAGATTAGAGTCACTTGGTTGGTGACGTCATCGATAATATTTTATAATGAAATACCCTGCATGTTTCTAGAAATTTTGAAAAGGGTTAATCTTCCGCTTACGACGCTATACGATTTATTGGGGTTATTTACAGTTTAAGTTATTTCCATAACGTAGAGATGAACTATCCTGTTGTAACCAGATGCTATTTTGCACTGTTCGCGGACTCTTCACATTTGGAAATAAATTTATTATCGCTGGGATTATTTGATCATCAAGAAACTCTAAAAAAAACGTTTTGCGTTTAGATTTTCGCCCAAAAAGAATGACCCGGTAAGGTTTCCAACAGTAATCTCTGCTCATACGGTCAATTTCTGTTGGTATTGTGTACGCATCTCTTCCATATATTGCATATTCTGATCTGACCCGTACCGACAGTTATGTCTATTTAGACAGAAAATGGATTCATCGGAAAACATAATAGATTGTCATCTTCGTTAAGTTCTTATACTACACTTACTGAACTAAATGAATCACTGTCACTGTCTTTTGTAATAATATTTAGTCACAAAAGTAAACTTTAAAATGTTTGATAACAGAATAAAAAAGAATAAAACTTCACTTGCTCTTAAAAACGGTGCTGAAAAATTATGTCGCGTAGTAACAAAAAACTCAACAAGTTTTTTGTTGTATTCGGAGAATCGTGAACTTTGCTCGATGTCTTCAAGAATGTTCTAAATAACCCGTACAAGTCTTATGTTGTTGTAATCGGAAGATCTTTATTCCAAATGTCTAAAAAATATAGGATATACAAAAAAATTTAATTTCATTCAAGTTTTGAGTCTGTTTTATGTGTAACTAAATATAAGTTTCCACAATCAACATTATGACGTCTATAACACACTGTGTAGATTATTTGCAAAATAATCTAATATACAGAAAAAATAATATAATGTAAATGAAATTCACCTTCAAGAGCTTATTAATTAATAAGTATTCTAATTACCATTGCTATTAATTAGTGTTACTCATTACACTCATTAAAAGGAACAGAATTTCTAATATTCATTTTATAATTCGTTGAAATATTTCAGTTATGTTTTTTGTAACGACTAAATTTAAATGTTTTAATTCAACATTTAATACTGAAAAATTAGCGGAAGAAGGAACTGTATCTCTTATTCTTTTTTGTACAATCTAATAAATAGACATAGCGAGTGATAAGTGTATCCTTCTGGTGGTCAGTGCCACTACCCGTCAGACATCACTGATATCTTATTGACTGATAGCGACCTGCAAAACAGGTACTAAGAGTGCAACCTCTAACCCTGGTGGGCTAAAATACATACTGAATAAGATTTACAGGAAACAACTACTCAGCGGACAAGAGCCCCTACATTGAATTAAACCTACAAGTCTTGTTTGATAGCTAAGATCAATTGTCAATTCCTCACTAGACATGCGGTATACTGACGAGAATATAACAAGTTCGAAACAGGTCTATATCTAGTGAGGAATTGACCTGCAAGTCTTGTTTGGTCAATTCCTCACTAAACATAGATCGGTTTCGAACTTGTTATATTATCGTCGATGCTATATGTCTAGTGAGCAATTCACAATTGATCTTAGCTCTCATACAAGACTTGCAAGTTTAACTCAATGCAGGTCAGGGCTTTTGTCCGCCGAGTAGTTGTTTCCTGTAAATCTTATTCAGAATCTAATAATTAATAAATAATATTAGTTATGCATCCCTTGTTCATAAGCTTCAATTTGGGTTGTTAGGATGCATTCTCGTAAAAGTAACTATTTCTATTATTCTCTTGGTGGCGCTAATCTTATGTAGTGGATACCACTTTCCCTATAATAAGCATTTATACGTAAAATGTCACCCTTGTTTTTGTTATTTCATTTTACTTATATGTAAAGTGCAGGAATGGGACGAAAATCTGACTTTCATGAAACCAAACTCCTTTAATGTTGCCATAATTGTAATATAGCATGATTTGTTGGGTAATTTGCCCAAAAAGTAACGTCAAGGTAGCATGAGATACTGAATTATTGTTGTCTAAAGACGTTAAATCAGTGTAATACATTCACAGAATTTCACCCTTTCAAGATAAAAGTCATTTGAAAATGTAACTAGGTATTTCGCATACCTTCTAAATGTTTGCAATACAAAATACAAACTGAAATTAATACATAGATAGTGATTTTCTCATTGTAATAGTACGAGTTTTTTTTGTACTAAATTGCGCTAAAAGAACGGCTGATATTTATAACAAACACCATAAAAATATTTGGTTTAGAATATTTCAAAATGTGAGAAACTGGGTCTGTAGCATACAAAAATTTAACACTTTATCAACTAGTCAGATTGTGGTTTTAGAGCACTTCACTCCGCATTTTACAAGTTATTTTTAGTATGTCACTAATGGGCATGTTAGAGAGTTCGTAAAGCCTTGAAATTTAATAAATTTAGAAACAGAATGAATTTAGAGTTACCATCGAAGTCACCAGATTTAACACCTTCAAATATATTTCATGGAGGTATTTAAAACCAACTTGGTCCTGCTCGGAGTTGGATATTATGGGCAGTCTGGCCTGATAATTTGTTGTCATACCCTCAAATTAACTTGATAGTCTTAAGTGTGAAGCTTGGTCCTTTTTTGAAACCTACTTAATTTACTTCAGGTAAGTTTTCTTATTGCTATCGTTAATTTATAATAATTCTGTCAAATGCAAAAAAAAATAGGTTTATGTTTTCTTTCCAATAAACAACAACACGAAGTAGATAGTTTTTTTAGGACAAGTTTGTGCTAAAAGATTATATACACATTGTCTTGAACATTAAATATTGAGATTCTAGAGAAAAATATCTTTGCTTTTGACACATGGTGAACGTTAGAATTAATTACCTAAGTAATATATCTGTTTCAGGCCTAATTACTTCCTTTATCAAAGCATCCTTTCTAGTCAAATGAATTTTCATTAATCCGCTACATATAGGTTAATTAGTACATTCTCGTTTAATACATCTGACATTTAAGTTAGATCAACCTAGAATATGATATTTACTGTAGCTGAACCAGAGTTTGCAATTGACGATGCATTAATGTAATTAATTCGTTCTCTGTTTACATACGTAGTACATCCTCATTAAAAAATTGGATATACCCACAGTTAAAAATGTACCAAAGCTACTTGTTGTGTAGACAGAATAACACAAATTGTTTTTGTTTCCTTTGTAATATGAGGATAACTTCTTATCTTATAGAAAGCCACACTGAAGCTTTTAAGAGCACAATTTAGTAGTGGGCAAAGTATCGATGAGTTATTTAACGGCTAATAATCAAATACTTCCTCCAGTTAATGTACCACACATTCTTTAACACTGTTTGTGGAATAAACAAGCAGTTACATATAAAGCCGTCACTTGCGAATACTTGCTGTGTCGTGTGAATGGTTTACTAGGGTCTACCTGTACAATTATTTGCCGCTTGTCTATTTACCATCGTCTGTCGGTAAATGTGGCACAAGTTAAAGAAACCACTAATATTTGTATGATTGACAAGTCCAAACTTGTGTTGAGCCCAAATGATTCATACAGACTTGTGCATATCAATTACAGTTGTATTATTCAAGCTTGATAAACAGGTCAGTTTTATTAATAATTTATTTCCAGTAGATTCGGTGGAAGTGTCGTTTGTACGTTTATGTTTTATTAAAAATTGTTAAAATATTAAAATGATAAAATGGCGTGGTCAAATGAGATAATTATTGAATTTCTTAATATATATGAGCAAGACTTTTACAGCATGACCACTATCCATGATGGTGACTACATTTGTAAATAAAAATGTAAGTAAACATTGACTGCCGCCTCTGGTGATTCCTTTTGTTAATGCAATGGTATTTGGTCGTATTGGTGTATGTCGGCGTGAATTTTGAATGTTGTCGACACTGAAGATACCGGATCCATACTGATTGTAACATTGCCTGATATGAAGAAAAAGAAGAAACGTATATTTACGGTTACTTCAGAGTGGTCGGCAATAATTGAATTGAACTACAACGAAAATATATAAATTTACGACTAAAACATTTTAATCATGAGCGTCTCGCAAATTTTCTCATATAAGAAGGGCCATAACCTAAAATAATAAATAAAATGTCAAAGTTGATAATTAAGAAAATATATAAAGAAAATAGTCTTAAAAAGCAAGAGAAGCATAGTACTCAAGTTTAAGCTTAAAATAAATTAGTGAAAAATCGGTAAGTAATAGTTATTTATGATACGTGTTAAAAATGACTTTTTATTTTGTGAGTGGAGAAGTTTGCGAAACGAGCGTAAGCGAGTGGAGCAACTCCACGAACAAAATAAAGTCATTTTTAACACGTGTATCATAAAATGTTTTTTCTACAAACACCATTAAAAGAATAATAAAGTTTCTTTAAAAAGATTTCAAATCCTTTTAATGGTTACCTCATAATTCTAGTAGTTTGTAGGATTTATGAAATAAATAAATCAAGTTTGCCCGTTGTTTGACACATGCTTGTCAAATGTGAAAAACTATTGCAATATGATGAGTTTCAATATTAATTATAGTCCAGAAGGAGGCGAATCGATTCCTCAAGAAATTAAAGAAGCAGCTACAAGGGCAACTTTAGATTTGTTGCCCACAAAATCCAAACAACAATATGAATTAGCGTACAAACACTTTGTGGAATGGTGCGATCGGAACAATGTTGCAGGCAAGTACAGTGAAAATGTAATGTTGGCCTATTTCGAGTAAAATTCTAAAATTTGGAAGTCTTCGACGCTTTGGGCACATTTTTCAATGATAAAGGCTATGTTAAATGTCAAGAACAATCAAGATATAAGTAAGTTTTATAAACTCATCGCATTTTTGAAGCGCAAAGGGAGAAGGATGTCGTCCAAAAAAATTCAAAAATTTTTACACGCCAAAATATTGATGTTTATTGCAGAGGCGCCAGATGTTTAAAGTAGCTGCTGTAATGGGTATACTAGGCGCGTGTCGCCGTGACGAACTTTGTCAAATGGGTTTAAACAATATTGAAGATTTAGGAAATACACTAGTGGTAAACATTCCAGATAGCAAGACTAGAGTTTCAAGCACCTTTACTGTTATTACTGAGACTTATATTGACTTATATCATAAGTACTTAGCATTACGTCCAGCTCATGTCAACCATCAACGTCTATTTATTAAATAGACTAATAACAAATGTACGATTCAACCTGTTGGAATAAATATTTTTGGAAAGATGTCTACAGATATTGCAATATTTTTGAAATTACCAAATAATGAACTTTACACCGGACATTGTTTCCGTCGGACATCCGCCAGCTTGTTAGCAGACTCTGGTGCAAATTTATGTACAATAAAAAGACATGGAGGATGGAAAAGTTCGAGTGTTGCAGAGGGATACTTGGAAGATTCGTTAGAAAACAAAAAGAGGATTGCTTGTCACATTCTTCCAAATAATTGCCCTTCTTCTAACAATTCAGAAATATAATAGATTTCCTCCACTGCTTCAAGTTCAACTTCAACAATTTCTTCTTGTGAAGTAGCTTCCTCAAAAGGAATAAATATTACTAACTGCTCCAGTTGTACAATTAATTTAAATATTTCTAAATAACTTGTAATTTTTTGTTAATAAATATATAAATGTCATTATGACAAACGACTTGTCATTTTACTTTTTGCACTAGTGTTAAAAGTAAATCATGTGATCATTTTTAACGCGAGTTTATATAATATTACATTTTTAATTCAAGTATACCGTGTTAAAAATATAGTTTTTAATGGTGCTTGTAGAAAAAAACCATTAAGAAAAATAAATGAAGTAAAATAATAATTTCAAGCAAGTATAGGAAGTGCATATTTTTTACCTGAGTTGGGAACAGACAGAATGAGCTGTCTTTGTAGAACTGTGTTAATAATTCAGGAAAGTAAAGAATAAATGATAAGAAGAATTGAAATAAAAGGAGTACAGAGTTTTACAGTTATAGCAAGCATAAAAACTAAATATCTACCTGGGAAGGAGCAGATGGAATCAGCTGTGTTCACCGGAATTTCCAGTTAATCTGCTACAAAGTAAGTGATTTTATTAAGCTTTCTTGTCGATAAACAATAAAATCTGAACTTTCACAAAAATGAAAACTGTTACATTGATTTAATTTTAAGTACCATTGTTTCACAAACATTAATAAATAAATTTCTGTAGGTTAGTCATTAAAAATAGGAATTGCAAACAAAATAAAAATAAAATCAGAAGTGTATTCCCAAGAGAAATTTATTTTATGAAAAATTTTGTTTATGCATAAGTTTAGCTGAGGGTGGGTAGATAATAAACATAATTGAAGTTGTATATTATAAAAACACCCATTGAGAGTTAATAATCACTAATTTGTTTATTTTGGTTGAAAAAAAATATAAAGAAATTTTATTTATGTGTGTCCGTACAGAGTAGACGTATATTTATCGTTCCGGCAAATTAATGTAGTATTATTGGTGCAAATGTTGTGATTTTCTGATAATATTTGGCAAGTGAATTTAATGTGTGAAAACGCCTATTTTTTCTAACATTAACTGCTGTTTTGCATAGTTGTAACAGTTATTTGATAATAATTTTCATAATTTAAATTAATATATTCAATAAAATGGGTTTCACTGAGAGGCAAAAAAAGTGAACTAAAAAACGTGATAAACGAATACTTTAGCGATAAGAATTTTATGGAGACCTTCGCTGTTAAAATTGCTGATATAGTTTCACAAAAAATGATGGTTCATATTGAAAAACTTGAAACCAAAATAAATACACTAGAGAAACAAATGAGCAACATACAGGGTGAGAATGAAAAGTTACATTTGAAAGTTGACAATTTAGAACAGTTTTCAAAACGCAATCAGTTAAGAGTCTTTGGAGTTCCTGAGTCAAATAATGAAAACCTAAAGGAAATATTACAAGTAATATTTGAAAACAAAATGGAAGTTAATGGCAGTCAACTGGAATATTGCTATCGGTTAGGGCTATATAACAAAGAGGCTAAATATCCCAGGCCAATACTTACAACATTTATAGACGCTCAACAACGTAACTTGATTTTTAATAATAAAAAAGAAACTTAAAGGTAGTAAAATTGCTATAACCGAAGAGTTAACTAAAACAAGATATGATCTATTGATTTCGACTAAGGATAAAATTGGTAAAGAAAATGTGTGGACTAGCGGCGGAAATATCTACACCAGTATTATTGGAAAAAAATTTCGAATAAGAAATATTGAAGATCTGAACCAAATAAATTGAATATGCCGGATTTGATTTGATTTGACTAATTTGTTTAATCACGTAGCTGAAGGAAAATTTCGCATAAAATATAATTAAGTTTCCCTTATTATAATATAAATATTTACATTTTTTTTTTAATTATTATTGTTGTTATTATTATTATTTAAGTTAGAATAATCTATGAGAGATTTAAATGTATCTTTTTTGAATGTAAGGTCTCTGTCTCATAATTTTGCAGATTTTAAGGCTTTTGTTGAAACAGAAAATTATGATGTCATTGGAATTTCTGAAACATGGTTATCTGAGAATATACCTAGTAATTTAGTACATATTGATGGATATAATTTCATAAGAAATGATAGAGATTCAAGGGGTGGTGGTGTAGGAATGTATCTTAAGAAAAGTTTAAGGTATGAAATTTTAAATAATAAATCTCAGGACATATTGGAGCAGCTGTGGGTAAAACTTAATTTGTTTAATAGAACATATATTATTGGTACAATATACAGACCTCCAAATAAAAATTTGTTAGACTTTGTTAATATATTTGAAGACGCTTTATCCAATTTTGTACCTACGTGTAATGATATAATTTGCGGGGGGGACGTGAATATAGACTTACTAGATTCCGAAAATCGCAAATCTATTATTTTTAATGACTGCATAGAGTCCTTTAATTTAAAACAAATTATTAACACGCCAACCCGCATTACACAAAGTTCCTCTACTTTATTAGATATCATTTTAATTTTAAATGAAAAAGATAATTACGTTTGTGGCACAAAAAGAGGTGTACAATATATCAGATCATTTATTAGTATATTTTAATTTGAAAATTCATGCTCCCAAAAACAATCAGAAAATTTTTAGAACCAGGAATTTAAAACGCATCGACGTAGAATTACTACAAGAATTTTTATTATTGGCACCTTTTGAAAATATAATACATGTACAAAATGTTGATGATAAAATTGAAATTTTTAATTTATTGATTTTAAATATTTTTGATACCCTTGCTCCTGTAAAGGATATTGTAATTAAAAAAGCAAAAACCAGCTTGGCTAACTGATAATATACAAGAAATGATCTCTTTAAAAGAAAAAGCTTTAAAAAAAATTTAATAGAACAAAAAATGATCAACATTGGAATTATTATAAAAGTATAAAAAATCAAACAAACATTGCAATAGCTAACGAAAAAAAAAGTTATCTTGAGTTTTGTGTAAATAATAACGGCAACAATACTAAAACTATTTGGAAGAAACTAAATGAACTTAATATTTATAATAGATCCGCAACAATCACACTACCTGAAATATTAAATAAACCAGATGAAATTAATACACATTTTCTGCAATATACTTCAAACTTATCTCCTTCAGATAATGAACTTCTACAATTTTATAATCAAAATTTAAAAACTAACTTTAAAGACTTATTTTCATTTACTGCCGTATCAGAAACGATTATTTACAAATATCTGTTAGAAATAAAATCAAAATGTTACATCTAACCACCCGGTAGCCAAATGTTACACCTGGTTACCACGTCGTCAAATATAACCGGGGAACCCCCGTGGTACCGTGATTTTAGTTTCGCCCTGTATTAGGATGACTCTTAATACAAGAGGAAACCAAATCAGGTATTTATGGAAAAGCCTTCACTTTACCTGTCAATAAGAACTATTCTTATTGACAAGGAAAGCGAAGAAATTTCCTGTGCCTGCGGCTAGCTGATTTTGTTGGGAGGCAAGGGCCGTGCGTTTCTTGTTTCCTTGAGACCTTGGTTCACTATTATTCACTTCAAATAATTCTATCAACGAGTAGTAGGCGAGGATGAATAAGTAATATAAAAAATATATGTTTATATTAAGGGCGCCATCTGCAGTTTTACTAGTGATTACTTTTTCATCCCCCCAACTCAGAATCTACAGAATTTCTGTCTAAGGTAGAGACAGAATAAAAAAATTAATTAATAAAATTAAGTATTTATTAAATCAACAGCAACACCAAATGGTAATTTACAATTACCGACAAATATAATATATACAAAAATTTATTAAGAGTGGGTGAAACTCATTCACCGAACACAATCAAAAGAAAATAACTTGCCACACTCCAGCGAAGGCTGACCTGTGATGGAAAGGTGGCGTGAGTCTTGACGTTAACGTTTTCTCGTCTGGTATGGACACCTAGATTCTTAATACATAGTCTATCGATGAAATGAAACGTTACTCAAAATTGTGGAGCTCATATCATGTTACAGTTACAGATGAATTCTGGTCATCCAAATAAAACATCCACGGAACTAATCCTCTGGATCCAAGAATCGTGACTTTTTAATTTGCCAATGTGCAACTGTTAATGTCCAAATGAAATTGGAAGTGTGAAATATAAATTCACAAAAAGAAATTCCTGATGAATTTACTATTAACAATGAATATATTATAGCGATGAGTTATATTAGCTTTCGCAGATTAATATTAGCGATCAATAATATCAGATTTTTAAATTAGCATATAATTATTTTAGCTTTAATTAGCCTAATAAATTTTAGCTAACGATGGATAATATTATATAAGGATGGATAATATTAGATAAGCCGGCTTCAGACTATGTATTTAAGAAAGGAATAAATAGAAACATATTATTAGAACATGTGTCACATCTTCACAAAAAATTAGAAAAATTAATTATTAACTTTTCCTTAAAAATATACATCTTGAAGAGAATTTACAAGAAAAATAAATCATTTAAAACTATTAGTATTACCTGATGGTTGTTCACAACACTAGTAAATTAAGATAACATTTCAAAAGTTGATTGATGTTATCGATTGTCTGCCAAGAGGTGTTGCCGGTGCAAAGTTGATTATTAAAATGGCTTATCTTCCTGTCTCTATCAAGGAGGTAAACTAGTTTGATATAAAAAATCAAACTTTATAAAATAAGATATGAAAGTAACTAAAATAAATTCATAATATATCACAAATAATATTTAATGATTAAAATCCACTATGAGAATAGTCTAATGGTACTACATAACACATGTATTACACAATGATATTTAAATTAATTATTCCCTAAAAGATCGTAACGCCATCTATGTGCGGTATGATAAGTTGTCTCCCTAATGTTAGACAACTGGGAAGTTTATGAGACAGAAAACTTTAACCATAGTAGCTGAAGGTCAAACCAACCAAAGGCAGTCGCAACCCTTCTGAAAGGAAAACTATAAACAGCTGTTGCGATTTAATTAATATCGACGTAAATATTGAATATTTATCTAATAAAGTAATAAATGATTGCATATTTTATGTGACACATATTTCTAATTATATTTTCTTTTAGTGTGAAAGCGTTAACTTTGGGGACTGTTATTACAACAAAAGTACTTAAATAATAAACAATATTGGATAATGTAAATATGTACAAGATAATTTTAACTTAGATGGTAAACATAATAATACCTTAATAAATATGAGATCGACCAAAGGTTAAACAGAAATTCTTCACCTACTAAAAATACTCTATTATAAACAATTGGGAACCAGATAGATATTTGGAGGTTAGTGTCTATTTATCGTTATATTCCGGACAGTGACGTTTTTGAACGGAACAAAAATCTACCGGGTCTGATCAAATTAACATAGACATGTTACTTTTATGTTGTCCTTATATATTGCCTTTTATCACTAATATTGTAAATACATGCCTTTTAGAATGCATCTTTCCGGATACTTGGAAAATATCACGGGTAGTTCCGCTGCCTAAAAGAGCTGACATATCTGACTTGGGTGACCTTCGACCGATTAGCATTCTTCCAGTGTTTTCTAAAGTGGTAGAAAAAATTATGAATTTCCAAATCCGTGAGCATATTAATATGTATAGTATTCTACCTCTTTATCAATCGGGATTTCGAACTGGTCATAGCTATGCGACCGCCTTGCTAGATGTCATGGACGACATTATTGGGGATATAGACTCTGGAAAAACAACAGCTCTCATTTTGCTAGACTACTCAAAGGCGTTCGACACGATCAGCCATGAAATTTTATTTTCTATTTTACATTATGTCGGATTCTCAGACAGCGCAATTAATTTCATAAGAAGTTATTTAGATAATAGAATGCAATTCGTAGAAACGAGCAAGGGCAAATCAAATTGCGGAAATATATTGTGTGGAGTACCACAAGGGTCTATCCTTGGTCCTTTGCTATTTTGTATATATACTTGTAATATAACAAGCTGTCTAAGTAATTGTAAGGTACATTTATACGCGGACGATACTCAAATATATTTCTCTTTTTTTCATGATAATTTGATTCAGGCTAATTATATTATTAACGATGATTTACGAAAATTAATTGCAATGTCAGAGCGTCATAAATTAACTATAAACCCAATAAAGTCGTCTGTTCTCATATTTGGCAAGTGTAAAGATCTGGTACAAGCTGACATAAAAATTGCAGTAGGCGATAATGATTTAGTATGTACCAAACTAGCAAAAAATCTGGGAGTTGAAATGGATACAGATTTACGATTTAAAAAACATGTAAGTAAGTGTACACAAAGAGCTTATACTAATTTAAAGATGTTATATCCTAATCGACATTTACTATCACAATCTCTCAAAATTAAACTTACTGATACGCTGGTGTTAAGTCATTTCAACTACTGTGATGTTGTATATGGTCCTTGCTTGGATAAAATGGATATCAACAAAATTGAAAAAATTCAGAAGGCATGTTTAAGATTTATTTATGGAATAAAGAAATACGAGCATGTTTCACATAAACTCAAGGATGCAAAATGGCTAAATATGGAAACAAGGCGAAAATTTCATTGCACTACTTTATTTCACAGTATTATTTTAAACAACTCGCCTCCATACTTATATAATAAAATTAAATATCGCAGTGACGTTCATACTTTAAACTTAAAATTTCGAGGACTGATATCACCTCCACCCCATAAAACTACCTTATATCGGAGGTGTTTCTCTTATAATGTATTTTTACTGTACAATAAAGTTCCAGTTGATTATAAAATTCTTAGGTTACCTAGCTTTAAGTTTAATTACAAAAAATTTCTCCTAGCCTCTTAATTTCATTATACGAGTCATTAGATGTAGATAATAGTACCTTATATTCTACAGTGTGTAGTGAATATTATATCCTTACTTAGTAATAGGGATCACATTCTAAAGTGAATCTGTTTTTTCTTTCTTTTTTTTGTGTATTTTATGACCTTTCATTCAGTTATTTTATTTTTTATTTTTCTCTCTCTTTTGCTGTCTTTTTTATGTAGTATATTGTATTTTCCTAACGGGCAACAATATAACAATTGAAGTTATCAAATATTTGAATGGGGCTGAAACTTAAATCAGTAATTGTATTGTTTTTCAGTCCCTTTTGTAGGACATAATTCAAATTAAATACAATTTGTTAGTGTTATTATAATGATATGTACTGCAAATAAAAATTATTATTATTATTATTATTATTATTATTATTTTAAATATAGGCAGCGAAATAAACACCTGCGTATCATTAAATACTGCATAAGAATGAATTTAATAGTAAACAGGTAAATAAATAAAGTTCATGAATAATTGTACAGGAGCTGATACGTGATGTCTAAAGCTGGCCGAGGTCACCTGGCCGACAGAGCCGTCATATGACTCATATGTTTACATCATATCATAATACTTGAATAAGTACAATAAATGGAAATAAATTTTAATAATAATGTTACATTTTATAAAAATTTGTATAAAACTCACCCTTTCAAGCAGATTTATGAAGTAGTTTGGTTGTCGTCATCACAAAGTGGGAAGATCTATAGTATAATAGCATCAGGTATATTTCTACAGCTGTCTCCGTCAACGATGTTCGCTTTGGTGAAAAAATATGTTTGTATTTTGAAAATGACCATTCGACATCTATGAATGTAATACAGGCATAAGTAAAACAATCTGTGAACTCACTTAACGAAGTTGTAGATGCACCATCACAAATTTGTCTTAATTTGCTAGAATCAGGATCTTTCTGTAATACACTCTCGAATTTTTCACTCGCGATTATTTTTTGCGTCATTTATAGCCTGCAGCTGTGTATTTACGTCGTCCACTATTTGCAGCGATTCCACTAACGACAACGAACTATTTTGCAATTTTTCTATTTCGTCGTGTAGTCCTCTATAATTGTTATTAATAGTTTTTAAATCTGTTTCAAGGGAAACGTCTTGAGAGCTTGTCTGGCTTTCCCTAATAGCTGCAGCCTCGTTAGGGTTGAACTGTAGTATCACAGCTTTTATTTGTTGAAAATATTCAGCATAATAAAAACTCGCTTTCAACCACGTTCCCCAACGTGTAAGAATCGGACTGGTGGTTCAGGGATACCAGGACACTGTCTGTGAAATGCTCGAAGCCGTTTAGGAGATTTGAGAAATACTTTTTTTGTATTTGCTATTAATGCATCTACCTCTGGAAAACATTTTCGAATCGTTTCTGCCACAAGATGTAACGCATGCACTTTACACGTAACATGTAAAAACCTACAATTGTCTCTTTGAAGAGAACGGCTTACCACGCGCATTGTTGCAGCACCATCAGTCAGTCACAAACATCAATACTTGATTTGTTGAAAGTTTAAATTTTTCGAATGTCTCCAATACCACACGCGTAATTATTTTGCCAATACACGCAGTTAGTCTTTTACTAGCTAGTAAAAGTGGAAATGTTGGTTTAAGAGGGTCCAGTACACGTACTATAATATTTAAAATAGATTTTTTTACAATCTGTCGTCTCGTCAATACATAACCAGAGCCGTGTATTTTTTAATCCGCATTTAATCCTATTTACAATGTCTTCACGAAAAGCTGGAATATATCTACGTAACGATGTACGACTTGGTAAGTTCACCTGGGGATTGTATTTATTCCAAAAACTCCCGAAATGGTTGTTTATCCAGTATGTGTAGCGGAATATTACAGGCTATCAACATTAACAATAAATCAAACATAAACTGAGTTGTCAAAGGCATGCCATTTTTTTTATTTTGATGTTGCACGGTATTGATATGACGACGACAATCTGTTTTGTGCCAGCACATTAAGTCTTGATTGCAAACTTTACAAATTATTTTGCATCCGTCATAGAATAAATCCGGAAATTCACCGATAAATTTATTCACTGTGTCCGCGTACGGTCGTTTTTTACCCTTTGGTGCATTTGATATTATGTATAATTTATAGGTACAACCTCACGCATTAACCTTTCAAATAAGACTGCAGCGTAAATCACTTCTAAATCGGCACGTGTGACGCCAGCGCAAGACCGTGGCTGTACTCCAGCCACCTTGGCCAGCTTTAGGATGTCTGTTGAACCGACTTAACCCTGAGAAGTGAGTTTCTTCTAGAAAAGAAAAAAGTAATAAGCAAAAAATAAAGTAAGTGTGAAGTTTAATCAATAATAAATTCATTATATTTAAAATCTAATAAATAATCATTCAACAATTCAATTAAAAATATAAAGTAAACAAGAATTTTCGTAATCAGTAAAAAAATTTAAAATTAATTCAAAACATTTGTTTTAATAAATTAATAGACATTTTATATTGGCAACCAACGTGCAGGGCAGAAATAAGAGATGATATTTTAGTGTATATAGTTGGTTTTTGATATATTTATTCGAGATACTTTCAGTGGCATCTGTTAATATACAATCATGTGGTATTACATTTTCTAATTTGAACAACTGCTGGGTCAACATTTATACTGATAAATTCAATAACTAAATTTCTGTTCTATGTTAAATACAGAGTGAGTCTTTGACCACTCTATACAGTGTGTTCGGCATTAACTTTTTGATCACCTGTATTAGATACCCCGTTTAAGTCATAGAAGATTTAGTATTTCCAAAGACGTATATTACATTACGTCTCTGGTATTTCTCCATTAAGAATTTGCCGTAAAAGAACGTATGATAATTTTTTTCGACTAAAAATTCTAAAAAAGTGAAACATATAAAAGAGAATATAGATTTTTTCTATCTTCCAACTTGTTTGCACTTCAAATAGACAAATCGATAAACGAATACCAAAAAAATAACTCGCTGAGTTGCTCTGAATGGGCCCTGAATTTTCCTAATAAGGAATACTTCGTATAGTGTAGGAAAGTTAAATATTGGGAGTCAAACACAACTGACATATCTGCCTTGGAATTTATTTTCCAGGTGAGAGTTGGTCCAGCCAAACTATTTAAACCATTTGGGAAGAAAACTAGGTCGTAACCGATGGTGTTCTAAGGAATGAGGGTAAAGCATAGAGGAATGTCTTACTTAATTATCTCACTAAGGGTTGAGACGCTAGGCATAAATACTGTAACTGATTGCATGTCAAGGATAACTGATTACGTTCAATACGTCACTGAATGCAATGCATTTTTATTTTGGAACATTTATATAAAATACAGTATTGTATGAATAATCATTTCCTAAAGTAAATTGGAACCCTGATGCGACAACACGAAGTATTGTCTGAATGTTCCTAGCATTCCTTAATGTTTCTTATTCTTTCTTGAGACTTCCTAAAACATGAATAATTGTTCTAAGCTTGAATATCTAAAGAATACAGTTACACAGTATGATACTGGAAGTATAAGTCACTCTGCCTGTGTCTTTACGTCAAAGGAATAGTCAGAGGAATAATGCAAAAAAAATCCCTAACATTTCGAAAACGAAATCTGTTAATTTTTTCAAAGTTTTCTCAAAGTCGCCCTGCAATTGAACTAAACGAATTAAATATTTCATTATTGAAAAATTTAATGTAGTAATTGGAATAAAAATTGGAGTTTCTGGCTTGTATAAATTTATATAAGGTTTTTTATCAGCGCCATAAAATTTTAGCTCTGCTTTAAACATTTATGGTTCTCAAAAGAAAATAACGATAACAAACTTAAGAGCTTCCTTTTGAACAATGAGGACAAAAGGGCCCACTTTGCTGCAAATATATGCTGAATTTTGTTTGGATTGCTTACTTTATATGCATCAATAAAATTAGGCCACGAGGGAGGAAAATATATTGATAAAAATTTACACACGTGTGCATTTTCAGACATCCACTATGTGATTATTACACATATTTTATAGGGTGTTTCTGTAATACGCTGACAAACTTTAAGAGTGGTCGCTTGACCTTACTATCATTTCAATAGGATATCTCTACTCCTGGAGTGCGTTGGAACCTTTGATGTGAAGATAACACTGACGTAGTTTTCCATGAAACACCAAAACATTATATACTGCACTCGACGCGTGTTTCGCCAACCAAGTTGGCATCATCTGGCGATGATTAAAACTAAACTTATGCTAACAATCTACCCTATTTATACCTAAACTATTGTCACGGTTTTTGGTTATTTGGGATAGGCCCTCTGTCACTATTCATACTATTTTACACTTTATGATTTCCAAGCTTTCAAATACGTCTAGCTGTCAAATATTTGTGACAATCCTAATTAATCTTAAATTGCTAATATCTATTTTATGGTTGATCTCAAACGCATGTTAGGCTACACTAGACTTATCTGTTTTACCATATTTGAGATGGGCCATATGCTCTTTGAATCTAGTTTTAATTGATCGTCTAGTCTGTCCAACATATTTTTGATTACAGTCCTTACAGCTAATTTCGTAAATCTCCGACTTTTCCTTTGTTTCAATTTTGTCTTTTGGATTGCCTAAAAGTTCTTGAAATTTGTTTGCCGATGAATGAACCACATCTTTAAAAATCTTACCAATACCACAGGTGAATCGAAGATCGAATGGAATCGATACAAATTTCGGATTTTCTCTTTCATTTTGAAAGGTCGAGGAATTTCGAAGCGACTCTTTAAACTTTCGTTTCCTAATTATTTTATCAATTAAACTTACAGAATATCCATTACTCGCAGCTATATCTTTAATTAATGCCTTTTCTTTTTTAAACCTCTCCTTACTGAGGTGGAAGCTTAATAGATGATGGACTAGAAAATTGAAACTCGCCATTTTGTGTTGAGCACAATGGTGAGAGTCTTTAAAGATATATCTTAGAGTACTGGTATCGTTTCTGTAAATGTCAAATTCTAACTTATTTTCACTATTTCTAATTACTAATACATCTAAAAATAAAAAAGTTGATTGAAGATGAAGTTACTTTTGTGAAAATCCATTTTGATTTAAAAAATTATAAACTCTTTTTTACTTGTCTAATTTTCACTTTATTTGTTATTTTACAACTAGTTTCATCCTATTCGGACATTTTCAAGTAACTAAATTATACACAGATTTTACTTTAATTTAAATATAAACTGACCTGAATAGAGGGATGGGTCACTTTATGGTTGATAATATAATTCAAATTAGTACAGATGTTATGTTATTAAATGTGGGGTTTTTTCGAGCTAGTAAATTATATTATGGTGTGATTTTTATTAGCAGTAGTTTATCTGAATAAGTTTAATAACGGAGAATTATTTAAATCTATTTGGTCGTTTAATATGTTGTAATTTTATTCCTATTTAATTTATTAATTTCTAACACTTCTAATAAATTAAGTTTTTTACTTTTTTCCACAAATATGTAATATTTTAGGTTAATGGTCGTCAGTTATTGTATGACCAGAATCTGTTAGATGTTTATAAAAGTTGGAATGTTGTTTTTGTGTGTGAATATGTAGGCCAAACAGGGAGATCGTTCGGAGTAAGATATAGAGAACATATTCACACACAAAAACAACATTCCAACTTTTATAAACATCTAACAGATTCTGGTCATACAATAACTGATGACCATCAACCTAAAATATTACATATTTGTGGGAAAAGTAAAAAACTTAATTTATTAGAAGTGTTAGAAATTAATAAATTAAATAGGAATAAAAATTACAACATATTAAACGACCAAATAGATTTAAATAATTCTCCGTTATTAAACTTATTCAGATAAACTACTGCTAATAAAAATCACACCATAATATAATTTACTAGCTCGAAAAAACCCCTAAATTTAATAACAACATCTGTACAAATTTGAATTATATTATCAACCATAAAGTGACCCATCCCTCTATTCAGGTCAGTTTATATTTAAATTAAAGTAAAATCTGTGTATAATTTAGTTACTTGAAAATGTCCGAATAGGATGAAACTAGTTGTAAAATAACAAATAAAGTGAAAATTAGACAAGTAAAAAAGAGTTTATAATTTTTTAAAAACATCTAAAAATGGTAGTTGTCCACAGTTTTCAGTTTCATATGTGAATATAACTGACGAGAAACGATTGTTTAATTTAGATACAAAGTTATCAATATCAGCGACTTTTGTATCGAACACTGCAAAAATATCATCCACATACCTAAGCCAAACCCTGGGGAAATACTCGAATTCTTCTTTTGCTTCCGTCTCGAATCTGTTCATGAAGAGATTGGTAATGAATGGTGACAAAGAGTTAGCCATTGCTGTTCCTTCATGTTGTTCGAAGAAATTTATCGTTGAATCGGCAACAATTTTGTTTCATGCAAAGTTTAGTGAGTTTAAGATATTCTTCTACTACATCTTGACTGAGATTGTTTAATTCGAGTAGATTGTTAAGGTAGTTCAAGGTTTGTGGTATCGGAACACTTGGAAACAATGAACAAACGTCAAAGGAGATCAAAATTTCACCTTCTTGCAACTGAATATTTTTCACCTTTTTAATGAAATCGTTGGAATTAATCACAGAGGAACTAGGTGGTGCAATAAGTAAACTTTCGAACTCTTCTGTTAACCATTTTGATAGGTGGTAAATCGGCGATCCGCTTGCTGAAACAATAGGACGTACCGACTTTTCTGGTTTATGTATCTTAGACAAGCAGTACAATTTAGGTACACTTGGGTTAGATACATGTAACCTCCTATTTAAAGCTGGAGTAATAAGGTTGTTGCAGAATTTAAGTACATTTCTTACTTCAGTAACCATTTTTGGTAATGGATTTCTAGAAAGTTTTTTATAAGGACCATTACTAATCAGATTGTCTACCCTTTCATAATAGTCCTCTTTATCTAAAATAACAACCTTATTGCCCTTATCAGCTTTTAAATAAAAACAATCTTTTTCACGCAACCGTTTGATAATTTTTCTATCTCTTGTAGATTTTGACTTTTTATTTACTTTAGTGACAATATTTGTCGAGATTTGATTTCTGTAAGCTTCTCTGACAAATCTTTTAGAGGAGTCAGGAAGGTATTGAATTGAACTTTCAACACTTGCAACAATCTTCTTCTTTATCAAACGACTGTGAGGAATGATTTTCTACAATGTTGAGAACTTTTTGAGGAACACTTTCTTTTGACGTACTACCGATTAATTTTTTGGGTTTTTTATTTTGTGACGACATTTTCTTAATAAATTTTGCGTTAATTAATATAAACATATTCCTCTGAAAGTCACACCATTGTTCATGTTCTAAATTATTTAACTTATAGGTAAGCTTTTTGTAAAGTCCATATGCTTGTAATTCAAGTGTACTTCGTTTACTGTACAGATACTTAATTTCTAAATCCAGCCATTTCTGCTTTGCAAACATTGTAACTTTATTTGAAATGTGTGAAGAATTCTTCATTCTTCAAATTGATATCGATACCAGACGAACTAAATTAGACATTTCAAATGTCTAACTGCCAAATTTGCGAAAAAATTTTGGAATTAGTAGTTTACAATCAAGTAATTAGTTACATAAATTCTAATAACATCCTATGTACATACCAATCGGGTTTTCGTGGAAAACATTCGTGTGAAACGGCATTACAATTGGTGATTTCTGAGTGGAAGGAGTCGTTGGATAAAGCAGGGGTTGGAATTTGCGCTGTTTTCGTAGATCTTAAGCGAGCTTTTGAAACAATCGACCGTAAAATACTACTATTAAAGCTAAAAAGATACGGATTTGATCACACCGACTTAAGTTGGATTGAAAGTTATATAACTAATAGGTACCAAATAACAAAAGTGAATGGAAATTTATCTAAGCAAATACTAAATAACCTTGGAGTCCCTCAAGGCAGTGTTCTTGGTCCCTTATTATTTATTCTCTATATAAATGACCTTGGAAATGTGTTGAGGAAATGTAAAATCCATCTATTTGCTGACGACACCCTTATCTATTATGAAAATATTAATTTTGAAGAGATGGTAGCTACTGTAAACTTAGAATTAAAGGTTTTGACAGAAAAATTTAAAATCAATAAACTTAAGGTAAATGAATTGAAATCTAAATGTATGTTTGTGGGTAATAATTATTTGTACAACAAATTTATCAGTTTAAATCTTGATATTCTAATAAATAATGAAAAAGTTGAGCTTGTTCAGGAAATAAAATACTTAGGTCTAGTAATTGATCGGGAATTGAAATTTAATAAGCACATTGAATACATGTCAAAAAAATTGGCAAAAAGATAGGATTTTTTCAGTAAAGTTGCTCCTTTTATATCAATGTCCACAAAGGTAACAATTTATAATACACTAATATTGCCTCACTTTCTCTATTGCAGTTCAGTGTTATATGTAAGTTGTACAAATTTTAGTAGGTTGCAGGTTCTTCAAAATAAGGCAATGCGAGTAATATTAAGATGCAACAGGTTCTCAAGTAGTCAAAGGATGCTAGATACATTGAACTGGCTTAACATTGAACAATTTCTTTACTTCCAAACTATGACTTTTATTTTTAAGATGATTAATAATATTTTACCGGACTATCTAGTACGACAGTTATTGCCTGTTACTGAGGTACACCTACGTAATACTCGTACGGCAATTACAAATAATTTTTATGTAAAAAGAACAACTAAGGGTAGTACTATGAAAAGTTTGTTCCACAAGGGAATTGTACAGTTCAATCTTCTTCCTCATGAAATTAAGGCCAGTAAAACTGTTCAACAATTTAAATCTCAACTTTTATATTTAAAGAAAAATACTTCTTAGTAATCTATGAGTAGTTAAGTTGTTCTCAATGCAATTTTTGTTTAGTTAAGTTATTTTTAATGATGTTTTTATTTACTATTGTATCTTTTTTTGTATTATTGTATTATTCTGTCTTGTTGAAACCATACGTCTACTATGTCACTATGTGTATTAATTGTATTTACTATCTTCTTTAGATAAATAAATGAATTTATTATTATTATTATTATTATTATAAATTTGTCCTAACCCCATTTTATGAGGCCAGATGTGTACAAAAGTTCAGTTTACATCAGCTTTATTTAAGTACTTGGAAAATATATTTTATTGGATTGAATAATATCTTTCATCAAGAATATATATATATATATTTTAAAGTCAAACACAAAAAAGTTTGGATCCCGTGGACTTCTTTTCAGCAGGCCAATTTTGTTCATCATTGAATTTATCATTGTCTTTGGTCTTTATAACATGTGTACCAAATTTTAAAGCATTTTCCCCTAAAAATCTGTGGCTCTTATTGCGATTCACCAAATTTAAGTGTCACCTAAAATGTTGTTGAAAATCTTAATTGCCAAATTTGGGAATTCTCCCATTAGTATTTTCGAGTTATCGCAGATACACACATACACACACTCACTCACACACCTACACACACATACGAACCGACAGACAACATTCGGAAAATAGTCAGAATATATTCAGGAGGATTCAAAACGTAATATATCAATTAATATCTCGAGGTCGAAAAAAATCACGATTATTATACTTCCTTATTTAAGGTAAGGTATAAGAAAGTAACAAGTACATGAAAACCGCTATAAGAAAATTTTTAAAATTTTTTTTATTGTACTAAAAACTAGAAAAATATAACGTGTAAGAAGTTACATTGGTCACCCAGTATATGGGCTATGCTCTTAGTACAAGTTTTGTATTAAACTTCTTTAGATGATGCCTACTTGGTTTATACAACGCCCATCAAGTATTCTTCATTGTTGATTGATTTTAAAGCACAGAATTTAAATATCACCCTGAACATGAAGGATGAAACGCCTGAAAGATGCGGTCTACTCAATATTACCTCATCAAGCCTTTTTATTAAAATCAAGCACTTTCATTAGGCAATGAGAAATGTAGCCACATTTGTAACAATAAAAAGGATGCGACGGTTTATTTGTCTTCTAATCAGCCAGAATGGGCTCGTTTACAACAAAAAATTTGATTTTATTACGCTATGAACCCACCCATTCAAAGTGGGGAAATGAAGCTATCCGAAAGCATGAAATATGGTCGGTCATATATTAAAAGTTGCTGTTTTCGAAAGGCTTCGGTAGTTGACTTATGCATGTCAGTTCAATAGAATCGTGAGTTACAGAATTTAATATCCTAATAATTTTATTTTTTCTTTTAAATGAGATTGCCTGCGGTTATAGTCATACACACTCTTTCTCATGACGCATGTAAAAGTTTAATTAGAGCTTATTTTATTTTACTCAGATTAACAAAAACAAGTTTGATGATTTTAACTAATCTGTGGTTTCTTTTTTTTTTGGTATGTAGCCGCACGTTACTAAAAATAATACCAAAATGATGTGGAATAAAACTCAAACCTAAAGGAAAATGAGAAGGATGTTTTTAATTAAAATGTTTGCTTATGAAGTAAAAAAATCTGACAGCTACATTTGATTCTACAAACTAAATATTTACGTATCTAATTTTTTTATAAGTGAGTACAATAATTCCATTTGAAATAATAAAATGCCCTATCCCCGAAAATACACTGTCATTTCCGGTTAAACCGGAAGTGAGCAAAAAAAGGCGGATACTCAGAAAAAACTTATGAAGACTGGCGAAAACCGCATTTCATTATCTCAACTAGTTCAAAAGTTATATAGGTTTAAAAAGGGTCAAAATATAATGGAGCACTCGGAAATAGGTTTGAAACAATGCTTATGTAATACCCAATAATTATTTTATTATTTTTTTCTAGAAATTAAATTATTTGTTTTCTATAGCATAAAAAAAATGTAACTATCCCTATTTGGTTGATTATAATGTTATTAAACATAAATGTACAAGTTAATAATGTTGAGGTGTCATTTGTATTATTTTTAGGCGTATTTTCGGGGTTAGGGCATTTTGTTATTTCAAATGGAACACCCTGTATATTTTTTCACAGTTAGAAAGATCATTGTTTCTCCTTTCCGAAAACTTTATATTTGTCATGGAAATTATACAAAGTGATAGTTTTATAAGTTTTTCAAGTGAATACTGCGTTTTATCGAAATGCAACGAAAAAAATAATCATTCACAGAGTAGTAGACTATGGAAATAAAAGACAACATCACTTGTAGACGTCAAATTAGTTTATTAACTACTTGGATACTTGAATTATTTTAAGAAAAATGTTTACTTTAAGTGAAGAAGCTAAGTGTGTAATCTGTTTTGCTGACATTAAATCTTACAAAACAATACAAAGTACACTTGATTTAAAAAAAAACTGGTACACTTTCTTTTAGCTATGTAAATCATTCGTTCTTTGATCGATATTAATAATCTTACAAATGTCACTTTGACGTTGTGGCGTCATTATTAAAAATGGTTCGACATCTAACAGATATTCAAAAATTTCGGAATTGTTTCTAAAATTGAAGATGGTTGGTCCATAAGAAGACTTGCTGCTGAATATAATGTGAGTAAAACCACGATAATGAGTGTTAAAAACAATGGGAAACCAACCAAACGGTATCCCGTAAAGTTGGTTCCGGTAGGCCCAGAAAGAGCAATAATCAAGAAGATGAAAATCTTATAAATTACCTAATAGAAAACCTTTTTCAGACTGCAGTAAATGCAATTTCAGAGACAAATTTCCCTGCTTCGGTATCTACTGCTTGCAGAAGAATAAAACTACAAAGCGACTTGAAGAGTTGTTCAGCGGCTAAAAATACAAACTTTCATAAAAGAAGCAGGGTAGGATTATTTTTGCACTCAACTATATAATCAATGATGAAAACTTCTGGGGACAAGTTGTCTTTTCTGACGAAAAGATTTTTAAATCCTGTAACGATAGACATGTTCGCGTATATAGGCCTCCTTCCACTAGATACGACGAAAAATATACTTTCGATCCACAAATATCAGGAAGGTTTTCAGTCAATGTCTGGTCTTGGATGAGCCTAAATGGGTTAGGTGTGTGTTGGAACAGTGGTGGTCATCTCAATTCCATTAAATATATCGAAATATTAGACAATATTATGTTGCCGTCAGTAATAGAGGTGTTTCCGGAAAATAATTTTATTTTTCAACAAGACAACTGCTCCATACATACGGCCCATCGTGTCAGTCAATGGTTTCTTAATAAAACATAGGAGTTGTTACCGTGGCCATCTAAAAGTCCGGATTTAAATCCAATTGAAAATGTATGGGGACTAATGGTGAAACATATAAGAAAATTAAATAACCATCCAAATAATGCCCAAGAATTGGAAGGGATAATTGAAGACGCTTGGGAAAACTTGTCCCAAGAAGTTGACCTTGTAAGAAATCTGATTTTGTCCATGCCTGCAAGACTTCAGGCAGTTTTAGATGCTAATGGAGCAATGACAAAATATTAGTTAATTCTGTATTACGTAATTGAAGTTCATTTATTTTATTTTTTTATCGTATTTTTATGTTCAGTTTGCATTGTTTACATTTTTTTTAATCTCAAGTGGTATTTTTGTGTTCTTATTTTAAAAATAGAATTATCATTATTCAGTTAGTATTTTAATTACAACCATTAGTAGAATTATCCGTAACAAATATTATTTTTTTAAGCAATAATATGGCAGGCTTGAAAATGTTTTGAAAAAGTTATTTTCTAATTATTTTTTAAAATTCCATTTGAATAAAATAAAAAGAGAAAGGTTTAATAAGTTTAAAAACACAAAGAAAACCGATCTCCTCCAAAAAACCCAGATCCGGGGTAAATCACCTCTTCTCCCGCCCCCTCTCGACATGCCTGGCCAGCCCTATTTACAGACATATGCACACAACTAAACTATTAAGATGTTCAATTACAAGAGTTGTACCAGTTTTTTTTTAAATCAAGTGTACAAAGAAGATTTAGAATTATGTTTAAAAAGAAACCTTTAATAAAAAAATCAATTAGAAAATGATATAGAAAACTTTTGGAATTCGGGTTGTATTGACCGTAAAAAAAGAACTACAAATAATGAAAATAGGCTTAATAATGCAATTGAAATTTTGGAAATGACATCATCTTTACATTTAATAACGTGTTTTGCCTGCTTTGTGTTCACTTACACTATGATAGTTCCTGTACTGTGACGTCACCAGATGTTTGAGCACGTAATGGATTAATTCAAACATTAATGTTGAATAACTCTTGCAAAAGACAAAATAAAAAAATCCTTTACACAATTGAAAAAAAAAATAAAAAAAATAGGAGAAGAGAAAAAAGAGAATATATATTAATAGAAAGGGGGGGATGGAGGAAGGGAAAAAAAAAAAAAAATGGAGAAATAAAAGAGAAAATAAAAAAAGGAGGGAAAGGGAGAGGGGGGAAAAAAAAAGTAGAGGGGGGGGGGGGGAAGGGAGAAAAAAAATAAAGGGGGGGAGAGAAAAAGAGAGAAGAGGGAAGAAAAAAAAAAAAAAAAGAAGGAAAGAGAAAGGGAGGAAAGAGAGGAGGAGAAAAAAAAATAAATAAGAAAAAAAAAAAGAAAAGAAAAATTGATATAAAGGGGGGGGGGGGGGGTGGAAAAAAAAGGGAGAAAAAACGAAGAAAACGAGGGGGATGGGGGTGGTTTTCTGAAGGGGAAATTTCATAGGGGGGGGTGTGAAAAAAAAAAAAAAATATAAATTAAAAAAAAAATTTTAAAAAAGAGAAGAAAAAAAAAAGAATTAGTTTTTACAGTTGGGAATTATTTTTTGAGGATAAGTACATCTTGATATAATAAATCGTATAGTGCATAAGAAAACCTTAAATATTAGAAAAAAATAACTGACCTTTCTCAACAAAAAAGTGCGAACATGTTGAGAACTGCTGGAATCGAAGGTGAATGTCCTGTGCCAATGCACAGCATATTTCACAATAACTGTTCCATGTTGCCATATCCTTCATCACACAAAACTTTGTTGCTGTTGAACACGAATGAAATCTTTTTACATGAAAATGGATAGTTTATTTCCTCCTATACAATCCGATTATACGTACGGTTTGCTTAACGAATGAACGCACACATACTTAAAGTTGGATTGTCCTCTACCAAATTTAAAATGTTTCCTTCAGCGTTGAAAGGCATAGCAGGACCTCATATCATGTCTTCGACGGGGCCGTAACTCACAAATATCGTGTGATCGTTGCACAAAGGTTACAAATCATGCGGTATTTGGTGTATCCCTATTTGAAAAATGTTCCACGCACAGCCGATGTAATTTGACATGTACCATATGTAGATATTAACATCCACAAGTTCATTATTACTGTTACTATGAAAAAACACTGTAAAACGAACCGAACGAAGATTGAAAACAAACACTATTAAATAACAATTCTACTACAGAATTTTGTGACTCCATATTTACATAGTAACTTTTTAACACTATTGCTCCACAAGCAGTGTAGCCAACATTAGTTGCTCTCTCTAAAATTTCAGTTAATCTAAGTTGTTTTACGGTAACACTGCATAAATAAAAGCATAATTTCATTTAATGTAGCCTCCGTAAACCTACATAGATTAACTGAGATCTGCTAGAAATAATGCACCTAATATCTCCCATCCACGAATTTCTTAATATTAAGAAATTCGTGCTTCCATCTCAAAAATAGGAGTACTCTGCGCATACTCGATTTGTGGATCACCAATCACCGTTCCTTGTTTATACTGTCAATTCTCTGTTTTGAGATTTGTCATTTTGTTTTGTTTTGTTTTGTTTTCAGCAGAATATTTTTGTGTTCTATCTTCTATTTTTCAGTTTTTTTTTGCGGCACAGTAATGGAAAAAGTATATCGAATTTGTGTTTTATGTAAAAACTGAAAACAAACTCATCTGGCAGAATTTCACTTGACATTTCACAGGTTAGAATTGTTTTATTTTTATTTTGTTCAAACATTGTCAGTTAAATCCAACAATCGGCATTAAGTATATGTATGTATTTAATAGAAGAATTTAATCGTATAGGTTTCCCAGTGACAACGAGAGCCAAAATGTGTGGATGGATACAAATATGTATATGAGGTTTTTCAAGTACAGACATCATAAATACACTATTCATATGGTCAGAACATTTATGAACGAAGACTACATGGATCCAAAACCCAAGAGTCTGGGAAACCATTACAATCGAGAGAGGGAGGTTTTCCATCCATAGCTGTGCCCTATCCAATCACGACAATGGAAGTTTTAAGAGCACAAGGTATAGTATTTACTATTAAGATAGCAGTATCTGGAGTCTTGTCAGGTTAAAGAAATTGATAATTTTCATCCTATGCAATTGGTCCTTTGAAACAATAATTTTATATCACATACAGTCCAAAGCGTATCGACAACTAAATTGAATAAAGCAGCTTGTCTCAGTTTTTATCTTAGTGGAGGGCATTTTACCAATATTTTTAATACAATAATTTAATCTGTGCTTTTATTTTTAAAGGTATCTTAATTATAACGTAAAATAATTATGACCATTAAAATTTCTTAAAACTGGATCCCGTCCCATATAAATATTGAGCGGGTTTCTTGGTCGATTGCTAGATTGTGGATGTAATAGTTATAACCACCTTTTCAGGTATTTGGCATGACACGTATAATATCGAGAGTGTAATATATTAAATAAAATTAAATTAATTATCAAAATTTTAATGCCTCGTGCTAAAAGCTAGATAATATTCAAAGAAAAACATTCATTTATAACTTTATGAGGTATATTACAATATTTAATTTTCTTTTTAGTCTTCCCTGCCATGTACATTAGAAGATCTGGTTTCCCAAAAATCAAGGAATAGAAGACAGGAAGTACCCTCAAGAAATCTGGTGATTTGCGGAATTCTATTCTTCTACAGCTTACAACTACGTTCGTTACCCTATCTGATAACAAAGCTCTTTCTTGTGCATCTTTAATAGTGACAACTAGTTAGCATGCTATATCATAGTTTTTATTAATTTAGGAAGTTCGAGTTAGATAAGTTCGACTATTAATATTTTTGGTGTTTTAATCTTTACCTTGAAATTGTTTAAGAACACATTTTATTAGTTTGGCTTTTTCTTACATACTTTTTTTATACATATAACTATCTTTTAAATGGTAGCTAAAAAATTATTTACTAAATTCAGTCATATGAACTTCGCAAATTCCACTAATCAATTTGAGATTACTGTTTGGCTGTAAAAATGATTTGCAATAAAACATATAACTTTGTATGTCATTAAGTATTTGCATTATATCATATTTTCAATTTACTGCTCCTAAAGGATCCATTGTGGCCTATTTGCCTTGTAAAATAAGTAGCTACTACTGCTACTACTACTATTATTTCTGCACTAGTCCACATTGTATTTCTCTTTTATTAATATGAGAAACCGGGAATGATATCACTTGTAAACACTCCGCTTGAAAATATAAAAAAAAATATAAGATTTGCGTTAAAAATTAAAAACATTTTGTTACTTTAGTTTTATTCTAGACTAAATACAAGTAACTGTCATGGCACTTAAAATATAAGTTTATAGGTACCGAATATCTTGACAGTGTAAATATTTACAATTCTAAAATGTACTTAATACATTTGGGATTAAACTAATAAAATTATTTGCATAATTGATAAAAAAAGTATCGTATTTTTTTTTTATTAACCATAGTTTTTATAGTCAAATATCAAAAATTATTATTTACCTACAAAACTTTATTTTATAATCAACTTTCTGAATATTCCTCATATACACGATTAAAACATTTAAAAATACCTAGGTATACCTGCGTTTGCGCAAAGAACCCTTGCAATACTCGTCGAGGCAAAGAAAGAGACGCTCTTTGTTTCACTGTTTGCTGTGTAAAAATTAGGTAAATACCATAGACAGCATATATGTCTGTGGTAAATACTCATTCTTCTAATACACATGGGCAAAACCGAATTGTATGCAACCCGCAAGGGTGTAGTATCTCTCAACATGTTGAATAAATGGCAGAAATGGCGAGTTTGAAGGATTTATTTTTTTATTTTCTTTATCTTAAATATTTTATTAAAATTTATGTAGATTAATTGATCTTTAATCTTTTAAGAGGTAAAAGAATTATGAAACTGTCTTTAGTATTTTTTGATTATTTAATAAACTCTAAAAATCTATTAAAACTTACTTATGCTTTATGAAACAATATTTGAAATCTATTTTAACATATTTTTAGATGAAATAATAAATGATTATACTAGATTAAAATAAATTATTGGAAACAATTAGGAAAGAGGTAATTTGTCAAAATAAAAAAAAAACTAAATTGTACACACTTGTTTTTTATTTCTACAAAGTAAACATAATATTTATAACATTTATACAAAAAATATAATACGTACATAAAAAAATGCAATATTTAGGTATAGAGAATATATTAAAAAATGTTTTTAACTTATTTATATTTTTTTTATTAACGATTTTTAAACAATAGTAATTTAGAAATTGTTTGCCTAATGGTTGCTGATTATTTCATGTAATTCAATATTTAATAGTCTCGAATGATGGTGTATTCTGCATTTTATGAAAATTTCCATTACTTTTCTAATGAAACACAGATGGAGCAAGAGTATCTAAAACGCAACCAACGTTTCATTTACATTGCATCAAGTGCTGCCAAAATAAATATGTTCATACCATAAATACCTACTATCAAGCAAAAAGCACGTCGGTACCTTGGCAATAATTTCAGTACATTTTTGTATTTTATGCAAATTAATCTGAATACAAAATGTTTTTAATTTTACTAGTATATTTTATTACAAAAGGTAGTTCTACTAAAATAATAATTTAAGTTGTATTAAAGTTTTATAACAATTATTATTTTAGCTTATTTTTACTTCTTAATACCTAATATAATGAAGTAAATCATGGTTTTTTTCGACCTCGAGATTTTTTGTTTTGACCCTCTTAATTCCATTCTGACTCTTTTCCGAATAATGTCTGTCAGTTCGTGGTGTGTGTGTATCCACGATAATTTAAAAAATATTAGTGGGAGAATTCCCCAATTTGACAATTTAAAATTTTCAACAACTTTTTAGGTCACATTAAATTTGATGATTGTGGTACCACCATAAGAGACAAAGAATGAAAGAATAAAAAAAGGTACTGTCGGGAAAAAAATTTAAAAATTTTTTTATTGCATTTCTGATCGAACTTTGACGAATTATGATGAAAAAACATAAATTCATGAAAAAATCTGTCAGCATATATTTATTGCAATGGCAACCATAGTTTTTGAGATAAAGATTAAAACAAAAAGTAAAGATAAAATGTCAGATTTTTTTAAAGAAAGTTAGGTGGTAGCCACATAAGATATTTTGTTTTTGAAAGGTTCAATTATTTTAGTATTTATTTTTTGTTTTCATTACTATTTTTGAATACATATGCAGTTTTCAAAAATAAAAACTGAATAATTAAAATAATTCCTTCTTGATTACAAAGTATACAATGATTAAAACAATATTCAGATCAGGTACGTTGACCCCCCAGTTTCAGTATGTTAAAATTTATTGTTGTGGCAACATTGATTATATGAGTCGTAGAAACTATTTTTTAAGTTGTGTATTGAATATAGGTACAGCCATATTTTTAGAAATAAAAATACTAAAACGACTATTGGCAATATTAAAATTGTTAAAATAATCTAAAGATTATTACATTAATATTAGTTTGGCATAGATATTAAAATATTGCATTATTATTAGTATTTATTAGAAAATGGCATTTTTTACATAGAAATCATGAAGATTTAATTAGGAACAACCTTAACATTAATCCTAATCTAATTCATTAATCCTATCTAAACTTTACTATTTGGTACAAAAAGTGTATTTGGCACACAGATGTTAATCATTTCCATGTGCTTTAGATGCATTAGTATGTGTGTACAGAAAGAAAAAATTTCGTGTACTTACATACTAGAAAAGATAAAAAATGCATATGAATCTAAATAAAATATGAACTAGATAAACAATGGTTAAGCTACTATTGCACGAATATGTTTACTTACATATAAAATTTAAGTAATGAATGCATGAAAGTTAAAAACTATGCAAATGCATACTATAACTACTATTGCGTAAATATGTTTACTTTATAAATTATAATATAGACATATTAAAGTGTTTTCAATCACTATCAATGTCCTCAAAAATGTCAGTGTTTTCTCTCCCAGTGATAATGAGTGCCATATGTTCGGAGACAATAAATTTCTTTTTCTTATGCAGCTTTTATCATGGTGACTGTGCGTTTAACATAGTTGACTTTTTATTATACTACTATCAGCTCTTTCTCAAGTATGTTACACATCCCTATCTTTGAGCACTTTTTTATCATAAAAACGTTTTGCAATTCAATTGGCAATGACATGGAGGCAACCGCAACAGTTCATGCCCAGGCACTCTGTATCGATGAATCTACTATAAAGAATTTATTGGGTCACTGACAATTGAGTAATCAAGTTATCTTTAGAGGCCAATTCTGGATACTCTATATTATGTTCCTTTAAATAAGTTTGCATGGCCTCTTTCTCTGAAGATTTTATAGAAAATTTGTTGACTTGCCCACTGTGGTAATTGGCATTATCCATCGAATGCAGGCAACATATTATGTTACAAACACTGTCAAAATTTTGGGAATTAATTTCTCCATGATAATCTCTAGTAGATCTTCCAGATTTAAAAATTAAGCTTGCTCCCTCAATAAATCCTTTTCCTGTACCAGCATGAAGTACAATACGCCTACAACGAAAAGCTATGTTATGCCTAATGAGTAATGTTCCAAATTAATTATGCAAGCCGCAAATAATTTGCCTAAACGACAAAAACAGTACAGCATACAACAACATTGTTCTTTCCAAGATATCAAACTTAGTTCTCTAGTTAGTTAAACAGAGATATAAAGAAACTATTCATTTAATCTTACTTTTACTAAATTTATACTGTACTTTAATTTCAAAACAGTGCATAGGAAGCTTTCGGTCAAGCTCGTGCAGCCCTCTAGATATAAAATGTAACTGTGATTTACCACAGCACAGCGGCCAGCAGTGCAATTGATTTGAGATCAAGAACAGAGATGCAATCCATGTTCTGCCCTCTACACCGAAGAATGTAAGAGTTTGAACTTGACTGCTGCCTTATGTAGGTGTGCAAATATAGAAACACAGTAATAAAAAAATTAAATTTTGATTATTACAAAATATGGAATCAACTTCATTTTCTATAAAAAAAAAAATGCTAATAAGTTACCTTGATCCATCTCGTTCCTATAACACTTTTGGCAGATTTAACATTGTCATCTTGCCATGATTTTCTTATGGAAAAAATCCAAGCGTTGTCAAGAAAAACATATAGTTTTCTTGAAACACTCAGTTTTTCATTTTCCATATATGGCATCAGAAAGCGACATCCGACATGTACTATATTGGGTTTCTCCATTAAATCTCTTCTGGGATCATCATTTATAAAAAAAACTATTTTTTTTAAGATTCGGAAAATGCTGCTCTGAATTGCTGGACAACTCTATCTTCAAGGAAAACATGGAAATAAGAATTTCTGCAAATATTGAAAACAACAAAATAAATCTGTTTTATTTATTTATTTTTTATTGGGTATTACATATGCATCCTTTCAAGCCTAATTTTTTATATTTTATACTGTCAATCAAACACAACACTTTAAATACATTTTATCTTAGAAACTATTAAAACTACTAAACTAGGAACAAGATTGCATTGCAAAAAGATATGGCAATTAAACCAAAAAGAAACATTTTTACACATAACTGTAACTTTTCTTTTTGGTGTCAACATTTTTTTAATTACAATATTATTTTGCTTCTACTATTAAGAATACTATTATTTAATTCAATACAATCTTGCCCTAGATTTGAGTACCTAGTTGTTTTAATATTTTCTATGATAAAATGTATTTGAAGTATTGTGCTTGATTTTTTAGGTACCTAAAACTTTTATACTAACGTATTCAGATAATAATGACAGTATAAAATACTTATAAAAAAATGATAGCTATTTATTACTGTTATCATATTTTGAAGGTTTGAAGGGATGCTGATGTAATACTCAATAATTTTTTTTTTTTAAAAATGTATAAAAAAATAAATAGCCAAACAAAACTGGCGTATGCAAATATAGGTAGCAGTTTGAAATTTCATTTTCAATCAGATTATTTTCAACATTCAGTTTGAGGTGTTATGTTACAGTTTATTTAGAAATTAGGCAGATATAAAACTGTACAAAAAAAGTGACTTCATAAGCTAGGCAGTGTTTAAGAAAAAGATAATACTTACTTTTAGCGTAAATGTCTGATTTCCATCCTTACAGTCTCTAGTATATCATCAGTTAAAGATTTAGTTCTTTTTCTTGTCAGGGGTTGATTAGACGTTTCAGTGAGTCCATCTTTGCATAGTTCAATAACTGACCGAAACATGCCTACACACTGCTGTAATCTAGGTTAAAAATATAATAATTAAATTATAGCTAACTTTACAATATTTTGGATAACTATTTATTTATTGCTACTGTATGCGGAGAAAAAGATGTAGCATCAAAAATAAATCATGCCACGAAAAATGTCTAGTATGTACGTAGTAGAAAATTTTTTTTAATAATTTAATCCTTGCTTTTTATTCGTATGTACGTAGTAGAAATTTTTTTTAATAATTTATTCCTTGCTTTTTATTCTCAAAAAATTATACCAACTTTAATATGTCCTAATTCCAAATTTGCATAGTTATAGTTACTTTATCTCAATTATACTTATTTCAATGGTGCTGAACTGTGGGAATTTGGTTTTAAAGAAGAGAAAGACATTCGACAGCATCACTTGAGCCACCTCGTTTCCCTTTAAAACTAGATTTTTCGGTTAACCTAAAATATCATTAACAGAAAATTTTCTTTAGAAATGAATGTGCTGCACTTTCTCACAGCTCATAGGGAAAAAACACATTTCTCTTCATTAAACTTGATTCGTACATCATACAGTACTTCTTACTTTACTTAGAAATAGGTTTATTGTGTAGAAACAGAATGCAAGAAAAGCAAAAACATAAAAGGTATAGTGAAAATCACTTAATATCTCGTCAAAAAAAATTCAGTGACTTATTGTCACACTAGTGTTGAAGTTTCGACATAAATCCTTAAAATACGAGACCATATTTTACAATTAAAAAATATAATCAACAATTATCTTAAAACTTACCTTCTTTACTATGTTGTCACGTAAAGTTCCTTGGTCACTTTTGTTTAATATAACGTAATTGTAATAAACACAATAACACAAATCCACTAAACGAAACACAAAAATATATAAAACAACGAGGAAAAGCAATAATATCAATCAATACACAAAAAGGATCGAGGTTAGGTAAAATATTTTCTTTTGTTATAACAAGCGCTGCAAACATAATTCCCTAAATTACAAACATGATCGCCAACTATAGCATTATTAGTAAACTATTATGATTTTTGGAATAAACGAGTATTTCGTTCTAACTGGGATATCAGTTAATCTATGATGTTTTACGGTTACACTGCATAAATAAAACGGATAATTTCCTTCGACCATAAAACATGGTTGAAGATAATTTCATTTGGTATAGCCTCCGTATGCGTAAAACTATTTAGATTAACTAAAATCTCAGTTAGAAAGAACGCACCTATTTACTTTTTGCAATGAAGTGTAATAAATAAAGATAGCATTAGCACAAACAAGGTATGTTAAAGTGAGCTAACTATATTCGTTTATTGCAAAAATCATAATAATTTTATAAATGATGCTATAGTTGGCAATCATTGTTTTACAAGTCTGCGCAGTGCTGACCTGTTCGTGTCTGAATTATGTTTTGTCATTTTGTAATTTTTAAAGTTGCGTGAGAAATGTACCACACAAAGTACTTAAACGTATTGCTTTTGTTTGTGCATAGAGAAACTAAAAATAAAATGTTTGTCTGTGTGTTCGTATAATTTTGAACTGAACATGCATCGAATTGGAAACGCAGGATACTTTCGACTCCCCATCCATTGAACTCCATACTATTCGTAAGTATGGAGTTCAATGCCCCCATCAGCTGTAATCGAATAGCACAAATGTGGTCTAGTTAACAGAACGTGTTATTTTAAGTGTATTATGAAGTTTGAAAAACTAATATTAATGGTTATTTAATATTTAAAACAGTTCTTATTGTTTTATTTCGTTAATTTTGTGTACTCAAAATTGAGACGAGTTTGTTTTTTACGGAATTGCCTCGTGATATGGAAAAATTGCTTTTATACCTTCAAAAAAGAAGACCACTACAAATAGTGATGAATTTCCAAATATTACACATGGAAATATTGTTATTTATTTGGTTTTTGAGTGTAGTGTCTATACAAAGAAAAAAATTGTGTGTTAGTGGTTGAGTGAAGGGAGTGTTTTAAGGAATTTTCCGCCAGAGAGCTTGTTGTAAAGGTAAGATTAATAAGTTCAATTATCAGTTTTCATCACTCAATATCAGGGATTTATTCACTATAATTTATTATAATAGATTGGGTATATTTCCATTTTTAAATTGTACAATACTCACAAAGATGTAAATATTTTGAATTCCCCATTTCGTATTTGCACGAGTATTTCCATAAAAATACAGATACTGTGAAAAATAACAAATTTAATGATGTGAAAAAATGTAAATCAATCAATAGTGAGAAAAATGTTTTAAGCTGTAGTTGGATTCATTAAAACAATTCAATCAATCCATAGGTTACTATGTTTTACTTTTCTGGCTGTTACAAGATGTTTAATTTTCGGGTAAAATATTTAATTTTAAAAAAATTAGTTTTGACCGGTAGCACAGTTAGACGCTATTTATCTAATGCTATTGGAAAAAGAAAAGAATTGTCGCCAAGTAATGGACATTGAGATTACCATTTGGCAACACTGCCATGGCTTTCGTACACGGCTAGCTTCGTCAGCGGTTCTCAAACAATTTGGTGTATTATTTAAAATATTTTTTTTCTGCCACTTCTGAGCGACTTTTACTAAGGTAAATTTTTAGCAATCGACTTCTTTTACCAAGTACTACCTCCCATTAAAAATATATTCCCAAGTTCGTAAACACCAGAGGAGAGAAAGAAATATAATATATAAAAAAGGAAAAAAAAAAAAAAAAAAAAAAAAAAAAAAAAAAAAAAAAAAATTATGAGAAGAAAAAAAAAAAAAAAAAATATATATATAGAGGAGAGAAAAAAAAAAATTATATTATTTTTTTTTTTTTTTTTTTTTTTTATTATTTAATTTTTAATATATTTTTTTTTATTTATTATTTTTTTTTTTTAAATATTTTTTTCCCCAAAAAACAAAAAAAAAAAAAGATAATTTAAAAAAAAAAAAAAATAGAATTTTTTGTTTTGTGGGTGGCCTGTCCAAAAATGGGGTTTTTTAATTTCACCTTTTCGGTTTTGTAAAACCAAAAATAAATAAAACAAAAGGTACTCACCAGTTGAACACTCACTTTTAAAAACTTTAAAATACCTACCGACACGTGTTTCTGCTTGCGGAGCTTCATCAGGGTAGCCAGCTCATTTAAAGAATTCAAAGCAACTAAACTTGTAAACCTTAATGTAATAAACATTAATGGCTTCAGAGAACAGAATAATTGAAATTATATAGTGGAAATTCCTAGGTTAGAATATAATAGAATATTATTAAGTCAGTCGTACTGAACATAAGTTATGTAATGAACTGGTATGCTTAACAACTCTCCATGTCGTGTTGTATGAATTATAATCATTTCTTTTTTCAAATAAATTCAAATTTCTTCTTATATATGTAAGGCATTTTAATATACATACTAGAAAACGGCTGAGCCATTTTCTAGCTCCTGCGAAGGGCCGAGCGCCTCCGATGTTCGACGAGAAGACCTACTGCCCTGCGGACCGATTCTCCATTTCCAGGTTTCCTGAGACCTGACTATTTTCTATGAAAGTATATATTTTTGCGAAGTCACCAGTCACTACCCCACCCCGTATAAAATCGAAATCCGTAAAAAAATTGTATTTGGGACACCGAGTATATGTTTTCTTTGTACGGCGGCACAATATAAAATTTAATTCTACCACAACAATGCAAACAGCTGACAGAAATGTCAAATATGGTGGAAAATTAAAAATTTTAAAAGCTCATATCTTCTCTAAAAATGAACGTGGCCCAGTGGACGGCATAAAAAAGCTTATACTTTACGCTTGTAGTAAATTTGGTCCCCCAAACAAAAAATTGGACCGTAAAGAGCGTACAAAGAATGGGTCACTTGTGGAAATCTTATCGAAAAATCTCGAAACATGAACTTGTAAAATGGGCAAAGTTAAACAAAAAAAAAGCTTTTGGGTCGCTCTTTGGCAAAAAACGTAAGAAGGAAGGTTTTTTAAGAATTTAAGACGTAAATTGCATCTCGAAATTAAAAGAATGAAGCCAATATAAGTGTAACTGTGTTTGACCTACTTAGAAATGTTCACAAAATGAATTTGTCATAATTTGGAGCCTGAAATTTTCAAACGTTCATATCTGGAAAAATACATATTCGCGGGTGCCGTACTATATAAAAATCGAATTTGCAAGGTCAAATTTATTTAAAAACGTAAACGGCAGTACGCAAATCAAAAATTTACACTTTTATTTGCATAGGCATAGTAGTGCATGTTTTAGAAATTTATGTTTGAATTTTCTATGTATACAAAATTAAAATTTAACTTGAACCAAACCAAACTAATGCCCTTATTTGCATAAATAACAAAACTACTGTCCATCTGTACGTGTCTTAATAATTTTTTTCTTCAAGCGTATAACAATACTTACATTATATATTGTAACACGTCCTGGACAAAGAGCCTATTTTTGTACTAATACAAATATTTTTCATTTTTTTCCTAGGACAAAAATAAAAACAATGTACACTACTGTGCAAAAGTAAGTAGGACAGTGACAGTAGTGGTGTAATATATATGTAATATAAATGTATCCGCTATTCCACGTAGATAATTTACTAATTACTGATCGTATTCAACCAACATTTATCCTCCGTCTCCCGGTTAAAGGTCTTCTTTTAATACTTTTTCTTCTTTTCTCGCTTTTTAAGTCTTATAGGTATAGTAATAAGTGCTACCGTACTTAGTTTTGCACAGCAGTGTACCTATCATACAATGAATTAAAAACCCAAGTAGCTATGTCTTGTCATAACTGTCAGTTTTAAATTTCACGTCGGGTCGGTTTTCAAATTTAAGAGCAAAAATGTCTGAAGAAATGCAGTGCACACCACCTGAATTACTTGAAATTGCAAATTCATCAGTGGCAACATTAATTCCCGCGAAATCCAACCATACGATAATGCGTACGATAAATTTATAAAATGGGCCAAGGACAACAACGTAGGTACATATGTATTCGGAAAATGTGATGATAGCATGTTTTACACATTTATCCAAAAACTGAAGTTCAACGCTATGGGAGCAATATTCAATGGTAAAATCTAAATTAAAACATCCAACACAATGTAAAAATTGACAACTATTCTAAATTAATTGCCTTTTTAAAGCGACAAGGCGAAAATTATAAACCTAAAAAGTCAAAAGTTTTGTCTGAATAAGAGTTTGATGAATTCCTT
Organism: Rhamnusium bicolor; assembly: GCA_029963845.1. NCBI lineage: Eukaryota > Metazoa > Arthropoda > Insecta > Coleoptera > Cerambycidae > Rhamnusium > Rhamnusium bicolor. The sequence continues at coordinate 38,441 of JANEYF010004033.1, read as the reverse complement.
AATAAAACACCTAACGATAAATATTTAGCAACAAAGGTATGTACGCATTTTAAAATTATATATTTAACCCTTTCATATCTGTAATATAAAATTTTGTTATAATTTGTGAAATTCCAGTTATTTTATATTTATCCGCTATGAAAATAATAGATATCGAGAATAATTGAATGCTTAGTTTCAGTCCGGATATAGCTCAGTAGTCAGAGTGTTGGACTCGTAATTTGAAGGCCCGGGTTCGAATCTTGTACTTTTAACTTTTTTTTCTTTGCTCTTTCTAACTTTATTTTACTTTTATAAAATTAATATAGCATATTTTTTAGGTTATACTAATATTTGGAGTCACAGGAGCTTGTAGATGCGATGAACTTGTTCATGTAAAAGTTAATGATATAAAAGATTTTGGAGATTTAATCTTAGTAAATATTTCCAACTCAAAAAACTAAAATACATCGCTCATTTACGATAATTGGAGATTTTTATTTAAATTTATACAGAAAATATGCTACTCTTCGGCCAAAAGACATAACTCTTGGTAGATTTTTTATTAAATATCAAAATTATCATTGTCATCGTGTTGTGATGGGCATACATACATTTATTAAATATCAAAATTATCATTGTCATCGTGTTGTGATGGGCATACATAAATTTCAAACGTTGCAAAAGATGTTGCGTCGTTTTTAAAGTTGCCAAATTCGCATGAATATACGGGCCATAGCCTTAGAAGAACCTCGGCAACTATCTTAGTTGATAATGATGGAGATATAACAACCCTAAAGCGACATGGTGGATGGAAATCCACCAGCGTTGCTGAAGGATACATTGAAGAATCTGTAAACAACAAAAAACAGATACTAAACTCATTAGAGTATAATGATCCCAGTACTTTAAGTCAAACTGAAAACATTTTTACTGAAGAATTTTCTGTCAACAATGAAAGAATTTTGAACAATCAAACTGACAATCTTATTAAAAGTAATGTATTCGACAGAACTATGAATCTAGAAACAAACACAGCCAGCAGTGCTTTAAATGTAAGCAACTGTACTATACAGAATTGTACATTTAATATTCATGTTAATAAATAATGGTTTTTGGAAAGACCTATAAGTAATATAGATTTTGATGTTTAAAAACTAAAAATGTTATACTTAATTTTAATTCCATTTAAAAAAATGTTACGTATGTTTAATTTATAGATAAAGTGGTTAGTACTATGTTATGCTTAATTAATAAATAAAATGGTTAGTATTACCAATATTTTATTTTTTTTGCCAAAATTGAACATATTTGATGTCATTTTTCGAAATTAAAGTCGCAATTTTTTTATTTTGACGCTTGAAGAAAAAATAGTATATGTCACTTAGAGTAGAAGCACATTGTTTCGCCCAGTTGCTCAGTGAGCAAACTTCTGGGCTCAACATGTAATGTTCGCCTTCTCCTCCTAGTAACATAATATACTATTAAATTGTACTTATTTTGATTTACAGCTTCGTGTCTTTTAACGTGATACGTTAGCTATGTACATTAGGTTAAAAAGAATACAGATTTTGTCAATTTATTTACGATTTTCGGCATAAAATATAATTATTTGGTATTTCCAAAGTATTATTCTTTGCACATACACAAATTAACACAATCTACTGCACTCTTCTTGAAACTAATAACATTTTTATTGGAGAACAGATAAAATGAGAGCCAGTCTGCTTGAATTTCGGCCACTGTTTTTTGTGGCCGGCTCCATGGTAACATGAAGACACTAATTGAGTACTGTGTACTGTACTTTCCAGCGTTATTTTAGTTCATGTTTCTGATCTATCCCATCCTAGATCCAATCCCTTAACTACTATACGCTGATGAGGAGCAATAACTCTGAAACACGTGTCCGTAGCTGCATAATTGTTTTTTTTTTGAACCCCAATAAATCTACCCTATTTTGTTTGTATGTGCCAGGTGGAAACGAGTAGTACACATAGAGCTCTGTGTGTCGACTGTGCTTATCAAGGCCCCATTTGTGGCACATGGGAACATGAAGACACTAGTTGAATACTGTGTACTATACTTTCCAGCCTCATTTTAGTTCTTGTTCCTGATCTATCCCATCCTAGATCCAATTCCTTAGCTACGCTACGCTGATGAGGGGCAATAACTCCAAAACAAAATTTTCTTATACAACCCTACAAAATTTGTAAGTAGTTTTACATTGGAAGTATTCTTTATCAAATAGCATAATAAAATGTAGGTTACCTTTAAAATAGTCGACGAAGACATAACACACATACGAGTAATAAAAAATATTGAGGACGACTACAACCTTAAATTTCCCGTATAGGCAATTTGATTCATTAATAAACAATTAACAGGTAATACATAGTGGTTCCGTTAATTAGTTGTCATTTATTATGCTATTTGTTTAATAAATAATAATACTTATAGAATTTGTAAGACGTAGTTGTCTTGTCTCTTATTTTTAATTTCCCTAATGTAGGTACTTAATAGGATTAGGAAGGAAGAGCAGTAATGAGGAACATTTCAGTTTGCATCTACATTATACTTGTGCATAATATATGTTAATTTAATTAGTTCTTATATGTAGAAGCATTTTCTTAATATACAGGGTGTTCCGTAATAAAGTGCAAACAATAGGCCCCTTGCATTTGTCGGATTTTTAAAATTAAATTATATATTCTAATATAGTCTTATTAAACATTAACAATTATCAAATCTGTTTTAATAATTTCGACGTGGAAATTACTTATTGAACTTCCGGGAATATCAGATGCTATGAGAACGATGTATTATTGGCACGATGTCACAGGCCATAATATATCCAGGTGGTGAACGGTAGATAGTTCATGCTTTAATTAAGTGTGGAGCGTTGTTTCCAAAGATTATTTTCTAGTGTACAGTTTCCAGTTATTTCATAGTTTATAGTTTCTGGTCTGTGATATATATGCAGACATAATATTATATTGTGAACATCTACTAAGACATTCTCAAACAGAAAACCTTAAATCTATACACCATGATAAAGTGAATTTTATGTAATTTTAAAATGTTAATACGTAAACTACTATACGATTCAAATGTATCGATCCCTCATTTTAACCACGAATATCTCAAAAACGGCGAAGGGGATTAAATACAAAAAAATTATGTGTTCATTATGTGTCTACTAAACTACTCACTGAAATTTTAAGACGGCTAATCGAACCAGTGTTTATAAGGTAATTTTTCAAAATTTATTTCTTCCATACGGGTTGGTCAAATTACACCAAATTTGGAGGATCAGTAGTTGAAAGTGTACTAGAGGGTACATGTATATCAATTTTAATTAATATTCACTTTATGTAGGGAAAATTTATACTGTAAATATAAGTGAAATTTGAACATGATTAGCTCCTGAATTATGATATCAGTCGGTAAAATTCGAGGTAAAATTCATACATGTCGTCTAGAATGAATCTTCATAATTATGCTCAGCAAGTTTCAAACTTTTATTCCGTACTATTTGGTGAAAAAGAATTTTCTAAATAAGTATCTTTGTCACTACAAATGGAGCATGGAAGTGTTACCTCTATCGGGAATCGCACCTCAATGAAGTCGGTGAATAAAACGTCCAGTGAAGGTATAGTCAAGAGCAAAATTATTCAGCGGCGCATGTATAAAAACTTTCTAGAGAGTGACACAGCTATCCAAAGCTTTTTCCCGACTAGGCCCTTTAATAACGTTGGTTAAAACGTTACGAAGATTCTTTAATTTATACCAAAAAATGTACTCATTTTTAATGATCACATTAAACTTTAAGTAGTCAATTTTCGGAAATTACGTATTAATTTTACGTAACATTTTCTGGTGATATTTTTTTCACTCCCCCGTGTTTGAGATATTCGCGGTTATAGTCGTTTTATCGGAAAACGTGTGACAAAAACAGAGGTTATATTTTTACACTAGCCAAATTTGGCAGTGACGTCACACTAGCTTTTTCCTTATTACTCGTGAACGGCTGAATATATCTAATGCGGTTCTGGTTCCTAAATTTTTGTTTATAGATAGAATCAAAATGGGGGTTTTGATTCTATCTATAATCAAAAATTTAGGAACCAGAACCGCATTAGATATATTCAGCCTATATTTAATCTATATTTAACCAAGCTCAGTAGCGCAGTGGGCATGAGCGTTAAGTGACAAACGTAGCTGGTTTACAGCCTATCGACTCCCGGGTTCAAATCCTGATTTCGATTCTGGCAAAGCCGAAGGGTTTGGTTGTGTGTCTGCGTTTTTCAACTGTGTAGTCCCTGTCCAAGCAGCTTCGGCTTTGATTTGGGGGTTGTCTAATTTATGTGGTGTGTTTTATGTTTTTTTTATACCGGATCATGGTACCCCCCCTTTTCTTCTTTAGTTTTGAAGATAATTGATTGAAATTTGGGATACCCTATATACATAATAAGCGTCACTTTTTGACATACAAGTGTTTTTTTCCTGCCGGTTTCTCCGGAACTGACACTAACTTTAAATTTTTAAATGGAACACCCTATATATTATTGCATTTCTAAATTACCTGTGTAATGCTAGAAAAATCAAAATCCCATCAAAAATAATAAATTACGTGATTTATGAGCAAATAAAGTTCATCAAAATGGTTTTTGTGGAAAAACTCAATTTTTCAAAAGGGAACCATATTGGTACCGTGGTAACATTTATTTGTACTATTAATAATAAGGAATTTATTCATATGTCGTATTAAAATCTGCGATTAATACAAATAAAATTACAGCTAAAAGAAAATAAGAAAATACAACTTTGTTCTAATTAAATGTTAAGAAGTAACTAACTAAGGTGACTTTGAAAACAATGAAATATTTAGCTTGTCAAACATTTGTTGGTTTACCAGTGTTTTTATTGTGTCTTTAAATTGTTTAAAATTCTTGTTAATTGTGTTCAAAATGCCGTAAATTTACACAAGAGATGAAAAAGTGAACATGTTAGTTATTTATGGGAAACGTAGAAAAAAATGCTGTTGCTAAATACCTTTATGACGAACTATATCCTGATAGACAATGTCCAGCGAGAAATTATTTTAACCGTCTTGAAAATCAATTCCGAAGTGAGCCCAACAATGATCCCGAAGACAATTTCATTCTTGACAAAGGAACGGAAATTAATGTTTTGGCTCGAATAGAAGTTGATAAGACTGTTTCTTTTAGACAAATTGGGTTTGAATTGGAAATGAGGCACCAAACAGTAAGCCGAATTTTCACAAATACCACTATAAATCTTTTAAATACCAATTGCACAAGCACTTGCACGAAAATGATTACGAACGTAGGATGGAATATTGCAATTGGATTTTGCAGAATAACGTGCAGCCAAACAATGATTTTTTGGGAATGATTTTATTTTCGGACGAGTCTAGGTTTACAAATTTGGGATTATTTAACCGACTACAGAATATTGGTCACAAGAAAATCAAAATTTATTACGGCAGGGTAACTTTCAAGTGCGGTTAAGTTTCAGTGTTTGGCTTGGAATAATCAGTAGTAGAATCATTGGTCCAATAATATTTAAAAGACCCCTGACTAGTGCCAGATACTTGGGATTTCTGCAAAATGAAATTGAGGACAGTTTAGCTGAATTACCTTTCCATTTACGACAGGGAATGTATATCCAACAAGATGGCGCTCCACCCCATAATTCAAGGATGTTATTGATTACCTTCAATGAAAATTCGGAAAAAACGTAATTTCGACGAATGGTCCTGTGAGGTGGCGTCCAAGGTCACCTGATTTAACACCCCCTTGATTTCTTTGTTTGGGGTCATTTAAAAAATATTGCCTATGCAACCGCCGTTACAACCCGTAAAGATCTGGAGCTACAAGTAAGACGCATAGTTAATAGCATAACGGCTCAGCAATTGGCGAACGTTCCTTGAGAAACAGCTATGCGAGTTCAGAAATACACTGACGTTAATGGACAGCATTTTGAACAACTGTTGTAATGTTTTGTATTAATTTTTTGTATTACAATGCCACCTTATGTAATTAGAACAAAATTGTATTTTTTTATTTTCTTTTAGCCGTAATTTTGTTTGTATTTATCGCACATTTTAATACGACATATGAATAAATTCCTTATTAATAGTACTAATAGATGGTATCACGGTACCAATATGGTTCCATTTGAAAAAAATTGAGTTTTTCCCCAAAAACCATTTTGATGAACTTTATTTGCTCATAAATCACGTAAGTTAGTATTTCTGACTGGATTTCGATTTTTCTAGCATTACACGGGTTATTTAGAATAAATCGGAAATGTCATGGCACACTTAAATGGAACACTGGGGATGACATCCGTTTAATTTCCGATACTCGATCAGTGAAGTTAAGCAGCACTGACCGAGTCCGGCAATTGGATTGATGAACGATAGCTCGTCTAACAGTCGGTAGGTTGTCAACAGACAATCCCGGGAAGGCCGCTAGCCTGATGCAGGTGGAGAGGCGAGCCCGGATGGAGGTTTGCCACTCTGCTAGCGGTGCAGGCAGGCAAGCCCAGGTGGTGGGTTAGTTGACAGTCGAAGACCGTGGTTCCGGAGTCCACGCTAAACTGTAGGTCCCTAGGTAAAAATAGCCCATTATGGCCTACTTGCCTAGTAAAATAAATAGCTACTACTACTACTACTACTAAATGGAACACTAAATATTATATTATAAAAAATATTGACGTTTGAAATGTCACTTATTTGGTATCGTTGGATTCAGAAAATTATGCAGAAATCAAAAAATGCAATAATATACAGGGTGTCCCATTTAAAAATCGATAGTTAGTGTCACTTCCGGCGAAACCGGAAGTGAAAAAAAATTACAATCAATTAACTTCAAAACTAAAGGAGAAAAGGGTTGTGTACCATAATCCTGTTACACCCGGTATACTTAAAGGTTTTTTTATATATATAAAAAAATTACCTTTATCAGATATGTATAAGCATTTTAAATACACACTGTGTGTATGTACTTTTAGAACATATATTTTTGGACATCCCTTTATAGTTTTCAAGTAAGAACTGTGAGTTTGCGATTAAAATCTATTTAAATAATAACATTTGCTAAAAATAAGTCTCACCCAAAAGGGATAATTGACAACTTTGTGTCCGATGATTTTCAGTAGCACTTAATAAGCTCACATCAGATCTACAATGGAAAATATCGTCGTTATTGCCACAAAATAATATAAAAAAAAAGAAAAAAATCGTTTGAAACATAAGATTCCTGTTACCGTGCCATATATACTTCACACATATTACATTTTATTGCCTTTGCATATTTATTTTTTATTATTTTGTTAATTACTCGTATCAAAAAGATCCACACATGCAAAAAGGAACTTGTTTTTGGAAACTCCTTTGGATCCCATCTTTAACTACACTTTTTTTCCATTTCTTGTAACTTTTCATATATTGGTAAGATGTACCAGTAATATGATTATAATTTAGAAGAATTTATCATTACAATTAGGTACTTCACTTAAAATTTCACAACACAAATCACAAATAACACGCCTTCTTTACGTTTAACAACGTGCTTTGCCTGCTTTCTGTAGCACTCAAGCCCTGTGACGTCACTACATCGACTTGCTCGGCTGGCAGTGTTTGCGCGCATAATAGACTAATTCAAACTTTAATATTGAATAACTTTTGTAGACGAAAAAATAAAAAAAAAATCTTTTACACACTGTTTTTCGTATTAAGTAAATATTCCAAAAATGCCAAAGTAATATTTTGTGCATGGGGATTATTGAATTGTCGATTCCCTGTCGAAAATTAAGGTGAGTTCTTCATATAAACTGTTTCGAAATAAGCCTTCCCTGTGCTCTTAAGATGGTGTGCTAAAAAACGGTTTGTAACATTTTTATTTCAAAACTGAGAAAAACAAACTTAGTACATTTTTCTTCTCACCTTCTTTTGGGTATTAAGCCATTACCCTAAAAAATGTTAACTTGAAAATGAAACAAATATCAAAGATTTTAGATGATTAAAAATAGACGATTCGGACCATTCTGCAATTCCGTTCTCAAAATTAGAGAAACGTTTGTTTCATAAAAGATTGTCTGTTGGACAGGGATGGCTTATTTTGAAAAATTTTATGCGTGGAACCCACCTTAATTTTCGACAAGGAATAGACAGTTAAATTTTTTGCACTTTATTAGGGACACCCCGTACATATATTGTTACTTTCTTATAAAATAAAGCAAATAATATAATCATCAAAACAAAAGGTATTAAGATTTTAACTCAAATATCCACTTTAAATCTTCTGTCTTTCTATTCACTGATCTTTCACGAAAACGTGTGGATTATTGTAATCCCAGATTAAATTTGTATTTAGGAGAAGCTTATTACACTTACAGTGTTCTTTACTTAATTTATCAAAAGAAAATAGAAATATAAAATTGTCAGTAAAGAAAAAAGCTATGCAGTATTAAAGCAACATTTATCTTCTCATTTTGTGTTCATCAGTCAACCGAATTTCTGTGTTTTAAACTTGCGATTCAACATAATTTCCATAATTAAACTGATATGTACTTCGTTTATTAGTACTAGTCGGCAAGTACCATACCAGCGTTACAGAAATGGGGAAAACATATCGGACATAGTAAAAAAATATAGTAGAGTAAGGATCAGAAGATTATTGCATGAGTAGGATAATAAGAATTAGGACGAAATCAGTCTCAGTATATGCAACTATTACACGAAATTATGCTGACGCAATTTTGTTAATTGTTATTTCATAAATTTTCAAACGATTCAACTTTTTAGAACAAAAATGTACAGGTTATTCTTGCCCGACTCGAGATTACATATTTAATGTTTATAATTTACATATTTGGGCTGATAAAAATCCACTGTCTATCTATTCAGCAAAAACATAATTGGCCCAAATTTAGCAGTTTTGTCTGGAATAATCGACAACTAGCTTAATGGTTATGTTAAACATGGCTCAGTAGAATGTAAAATCTAAGTGCCGGTTTTCAATAAACGTTCGACAATAAGCCCTGCTTATCCTAACCATCGTTGTAACGGGAATGATAGACCTCTATGTTGACCATTAAAGGGACCAGATCTCGGCTTTATGAATATATTGCAATTGTTTTTATATATAAATTTTATATATAAATAATTTAAAACAAATACGATATTAATAAATCGATATCATAACTATACTAAAATAAAAATTTGTACCGTTGGAAGCCTTCAAATTATTTTCTATTGTCAATATTAATCAAACCCCTCCCCACAGCCGTAGACTTAACGCACCTTATTAAAAAAAAGTAACGGATACATATTTAATGTCGCACAAAATTTTCTAGCACGTTCGCTTATAGACTAAGAGCCGGCGGCCGCCGAGGTACTACGACATTACCTCCGGCTGAAATTTTGTGAAGTGGTTGGGGGACCATGAGGAAGTGCCATCTGCAAGGATTTTGCTCAAAACCCCTGCAAAGGACACGTCAGACGACTCAAAAATGAAAAAATCCTTGCTCAAAAAATGATCATACCTCCGGCTGAAAATTTGCACATCACCTGTTTAAAAGTCACAGATAACGTATGTAAATCGTCAGACGTCTCGGTCGCTGCCAAAGGGGTGTCAGACGCCCTCAAAGTTGTCATTTTTTTTTTTTATTTTCTTACCTCCGTCTGACGTTTTAACATATTGCAACAGAGACCATTTTAAGCACATTTTAAAATCGTCAGACGAAAATACCGCTGCGAAGTCCCCCTACAATGTTCACAAAGTTCCGATCCACATGGAACGTATATTTTTTTTTTCGAAAAATTATTTTCATTACCTCCGTCTGACGTTTTTACATATTATCGTAGAGACAATTTTAAGCATATATATAAATCGTTAGACGAAAATACAACTGTGGAATTCCTCTGCAATGCCGCGAAAAAAAAAAAGTTTTTTTACTTTTCATCATAATATTTTTTAAGTTTTTTGAGTGATTTTGAAACAGAAAACTCTCTTGACATTTTTTCGACAAAATGAATCATTTAGCTAGAAAAATTCAAACAAATTGAAAAAAGTGAGTAGTCTGCAAACTTTAACTATTTTTCTGTGGAGGAGCACAAATTATTTTGTAATAGCCGTAATTTGTTGTAAAATAAAAAGTGAAAATTGTTATAAATTGGCCCATTCGGAAAAGAAAAGATCTCTCCCCATTTTTCGAAAAAATCTCTCCCCATTTTTCGAAAAAATCAATCGTTTCGCCATGAAAAATTAATTGAAGTTTGGAGAATACCCACTTTTTCAACTTGTTTGAATTTTTTTCTGGCTAAACGGTTGATTTTATTAAATAATGTCAAGAAAGTTTTTCGTTTCAAAATGACTCAAAAAACTTAAAACATACCATCTCGTCTGAAAAATTTTCTTTTTGACCTATTTGTCACAAAAATTCAACGTAATTTTGTGATTTTTTCATCAAAAAACAATTGCAAACGATGCTCCACATTACCTAGAGCGCTCATCTTTGATCAAAATCTCTAGTTCGTCGTCAGTAAACTTTTTACGGGATGCCAAGTCAGAAAATAGCAAATTACTTTATTTTGAAATACCCCAGTAATGTAGGCTGGATTTTCGCGGCATTGCAGAGGTATTCCACAGTTGTATTTTCGTCTGACGATTTATATATATGCTTAAAATTGTCTCTACGATAATATGTAAAAACGTCAGACGGAGGTAATGAAAATAATTTTTAGAAAAAAAAAAAATACGTTCCTTGTGGGTCGGAAGTTTGTGAACATTGTAGGGGGACTTCGCAGCGGTATTTTCGTCTGACGATTTTAAAATGTGCTTAAAATGGTTCTGTTGCAATATGTTAAAACGTCAGACGGAGTAAAAATATTTTTGAAAAAAAAAGTGTCAACTTTGAGGGCGAGAGACCGAGACGTCTGACGATTTACATACGTTATCTGTGACTTTTAAACAGGTAATGTGGAAATTTTCAGCTGGAGGTATGATCATTTTTTGATCAAGGATTTTTTCATTTTTGAGTCGTCTGACTTGTCCTTTGCAGAGATTTTGAGCAAAATCCTTGCAGACGGTACTTCCTCATGGTCCCCCCCAACCACTTCACAAAATTCCAGCCGGAGGTAATGTCGTAGTACGTCCGCGGCCGCCAGCTCTTTGTCTATTACAAAACCAACGGATACATATTTAATGTTGCACAAAATTTTCTAGCACGTTCACTTAGATCAATTAGAGAGAAATGGTTCTCGCCTAGCCGGTATCAAATGTACTTCCTATCTTTCCCGACTACGTTGGTCAAAAGGCCAGCGCGGTGTATCATCAGAAAACCCATAATATAATGTTAATTATGGTCTTAAAATTCACAATATTCACATATTTGTTAATTCCAAACTATAAACAGCGTTATCTTATCTAACCTTAATAATGGATTTACATATTTCTTCACATGAATTCATATGAATATTCCGCGATAAATTATAGCACACGGCCGTACTCTCATGTTTGGGTAAATTGAGTAAATGTTCTAATAATTTATTATTAGAAACATGTAACGTAAAATGTTGACAATGTAACGTTATTTTTACAACACATTTCCCGTAAAACAAGTCAAATCTTGCTATATGGGAACAGTTTTTCAAACTAATATGTATTTTTGTTTTATACATAGTGGCCACCGAAAACAATCCACCGTGGTTTTCGTCATTTTGATTTAACTTTATCTTGAACAAGCCAATTTTATTTTCAAGGAGACCCCAACGAGTGGACGATAAGACGGATTTTTTGTGCAACAACAGAGCTGTTAGAGAACTTTATGACGAGACTCCGTCAACTGTAAGGCGAAGCAAGCTGTTTATGAGAAAGTACGATATCCGCAAGCACAACTCATCTGGCAAGAATGCTAGTTGATACTTTGATGACATTCTTTATCTTGTACTAACAAAGTGACAATGTCACACCTGGGTCGTTAGTAGAATCTGAAATAGCTAACGACTGTGACGTGTGGAAAAAGGCTTCAAAAATCAAAAATGCCGAATGTTAATTAAAGTTACTATTTCAGTCAAGTTTTCATATAGTTTTAAAATTTTCTTGCGTTTTCTTTATGCTAACATCACCACCTTTTCATTATAAAATACAATAATTTTTTCAGGTTTGTGTATTTTTAGATATATTTTTGGATAGGCAAAGGTTTAAAAAATCAACCTCTCACTAATGTTTTCGTGCTCAAATTTACTTAATTGTCAAAAATATCTTCACAGAGAGGTCTTCTATTGGTAGAAGCTGTTCAAGAAATTTTACGGCTGTAAGTTGTATAAATCCCGAGTAAAGAATTTGTAAGAAGATTTTGATGCACACTTTAGTCGATTGTATCTTCTCAGAGAAGGTTAATTTAAAAAAAAATTATGTGAGAAACACTTAATTTTCGACAAGAAATATTTACACGTATTTTGGGAACTCCCAGTATACTAATATCCAGTGTAACCGCTAAAAAGTTTAATTAAGAGTATTATTAATTGGAAACAAATTATTCCTAATCTAAACAACCAAGTTAATTCAATTAAGTTATGTACATTAAACTTCAACTTTGTATTAGTGTATGGACTGATCTGTCTGGAATAGTTTATTGTAAGGATTTTAGTATGTTTGGATTCAGTCAGCATCACATTTCTCTTTCATCTAGATTGAAATCTGTTAAAGAACAGGGATATAGAGCAAACTTTCTGTTTGGTTTGCTACTTTTGACAACTTTTCTTGTTTACGTCATGTCAAAAAATAGAACTTCGAGACATGTTAAAACGTAGGCTGTGGATAGTATGGCCGTTTCAACACAATGGATTAATGAATTCAATGTATTTAATTTTATATTTGATTTTACTGCCCCAATTTGTTGCTTTTGTTAGACATTAAAACGTATAGTATTTGTTGAGGATTTTATTGAAAACATCCTGAATTCGAAGTAGATTTTAAATTTTACCAAATTCTACATATTATCATGTTACAGACATGACCGCTTATTATACTCAAATTTCTTCCTTTCTCTCATTTCTCTACTTCATTTAACTACACTTTTGTAACATTTACATAGAATGAATCGGTATTTTCCGGGTGTTTCGATTCTTATGACTATGATTATGAATTAGGAAAGTTGGTTGCACCTACCGCCGACCCAGCGAGAAGTTAAATTTTGGTCTAAATACTAACATACAACTAAACTAAAGTGCGGTGAAGCTTCATCATGCATAAACCAAATCTGATGCATTCCTCAAAGTGGGACATTTCTTAAGAGCTCCGGTAATACGTATTCTAAAAATCGTCGATATTGGACGCCAATGAGGCTTTATTAAAAAATCTACAATCCCCACCCAATTATTTTAAAAACACTGCTCTTGATACTGAATTTCATTTGTGACGTATTGGCTACCTTTAGACCAAACATGATTATTACAAAAATTCATACAGTATTTTTGGAAAATTTTGCCTCGTCTGTAAACATGTGAGATAAAAATCGTGGAATTGGCACAATTTTTTTCTGTAACCAAATGCATATCCCTAGGCAAAAGATGCTGTAAAGGTTGCATATTGTAGAAATAAAACTCAAAATTCTCCATACAATTTTTCGTGTACTTGTTTCAGGATTTTTTCAGTTTCATTGAGTATCGTTCCTCCATCTGAACTGAGCTCACTTGTTGCAGGTGGAGCAGTGGATTTCTTAAATGTGTCCGTCAAAGTCGTTGGTGGATATTTATAAAAGTTTCCTTATCAGGTATACGACATTGAGAGTATCTTTCCTGATACATATGTCTTGCTTTGCGTGCGTTATCATGAGCCGTACCATACAGCCCACATTAGTCATTTCAGTGTTGGAAACTTGGATCAATTTAATTAAAACTAACACTAATTATCTAACGTTAATTTAATTAACAATTAAATAAGTATTGTACAACTATCGAAACCAACCTTCGAAATTTACCACTGGATTAGACAATATTCCTGCCTTTTTTATTAGAGACTGTGCCTGTGCATTTCCATATCCTCTAACATTCCTTGTTAATTTATCTATTAACTTTCATAAAGCCGTGCAGGGTACAGGTGTACCCCAGAAGTCGAATTTCCTAAATAACTTTGTACATTTTTTCTACTTGTGTCCTCTATTCTATCTTAAGATTATTTTATTTATTAGCATTTTACCAAATTGTACAGTTTTCCCTTTTGTTTATTTTCCAGATATAAGAATTTTCTTTGTTTAGGGTTAATCTGTACCCCTCACGATGTTTAGTGATAGTAAAAATTATAGCAAGCGTTAAATACCGTGCGGAGTACGTGAACACCCCACGCTGCGCACGCACATATTTGCGGTCTGCGCTCGACGTAAATCGAATGTCAACAATTACTTTTACTTTTTTGAGAACATGGTTTGGTATAGTAGTGTCTTACTTTCAAAAATATGAGTGGTTTATTGAAATTTAAAAATAACCAGAAGATTACGGATGATACATTGTTGGCTATAATAGAATCTGATGATTTTATTGACGATCTGTTAGACCAAAATGCTAGTGATATTTAAAAAAAAAAAATGGAAGTAAGTGGGCAAAACATCTAATTCGAACTAGAGTAAAGCGATCAAAAGCCAATATTCAGAAAATTGCATCAGGTTTAACTCAATATAGTTCAAATTTTTCGAACATAAAAGAAGCTTTCGAATTATTTTTCGATGAACACATATTGTTTATAATTATTACTGAAACAAATAGAAAAGCAACGTATCTTTATAATAAAAAGTTGGAAAGGAATTCGTTCCCTTTGTTCAAAAAGAAGTTGAATTCTATATGGGGCTGCTTTTTATTTTTGGGGCTCTTAGTTCCAAAGAACCATTTTCCATGTTGTGGAATACGGATGCTATAATCTGTCGACCCATTGTGTCAGCTAGAATATCTAGATGCTGATTTCAACAAATAGATAAAGATAAATTGGCACCAATAAGAGAAGTACGATCATTTTGTATCAAATTGCAAAAAAGCTTTCATTCCCGGTGAACACGTATGTGTAGATGAACGACTGGTACCTAAGACATTTATACCTAGGGAGTTACTACCTACTTCATATAAAAAGCAATATTCCATTATGTTTGCTTTCCATAAAAATGAGACGTTGTTGTCGTATGTCCTTAAAAAAACTCAGCTGTTATTTTACTATCAACAGAACATCACGAAAACGCAGTTGGCGGGGAAAATGAAAAATTCAAGCCCGATAGTATTGCACTATAATAAAACAAAAGGTGCAGTTGACGCCACTGATAAATTGGCCAAAGAGTATTCTACCCAAAGGCAAACTAATAGATGGCCAGTTGCTTTATTTTATCATTACTAGATATTGGTGGGGTAAATGCCTACAAATTATGGGCAAACAAAATTCCAGATTGGCAAAAAGGACATTTGGATAATCGCAGACTATTTCTCTTATAGTTAGGAAAACAGCTTGGCAAAAGAAATATTGTTCAACGTTATCAAAATTCAAAAAACTTGTATGCAGACATAAAAAGAAACATGAGTCTTGTAGTTCCTGAGCTTTCCGTTTGTGAAACGATCTTCTCAAGTAAAGGTCAAGGTTACGCGTTGTCATATTTGTCCAAGATGGAAAGATCGTAAAAGCCGCAAGCACTGCGAGAAATGTGGTAAAAATGTATGTGGAGAACATTCTCTGTCTGTGACAGTATGTAATATTTGCAAATAAATAGATAAATAATTATTTTTCTTTATCCAGCAACGTAATAAAGACACTTGATATAACCTTTCTGCACATAAAAATTAAAAAGTAGTCGAACATTTTGTTGAAAAACATACAAAAATAATGGGACACACCGTACCCCGCATAGTAGTCAACGTAATTTTTTTAGCACTGTATTATGAAGGTTAAAATTGTCGCTATTCCAGAAATTTGGAAACTTCTAGAGTTGTGCCTGTCTGTGAAAAGGAAGTTCGTGCCATAATACAAAATTACAGGCCTATTATTACAGTTAATAACTACTCTAAAGTTTATGAAATTCTGATGTATGAATGAACTTATTTTCTTTTACATGAAATATCGCATTACGCCTTATCAGCATGGATTCATGAAAGGGCGATCAACTGTTACCAATCTGTTTTGTATCAGGCAGTATTTAGTGAATTCTTTAGATGCCGGGCTTCAGACAGATATCATTTATACAGATTTCTCAAAAGCATTCGACAGAGTGGATCACAATATCTTATTAATAATATTGCAGAGTTATGGATTCTCACAAAACATGTTAAACTTTGTTACGTCGTATTTACTGATTTGACTGTGGAGTCCGGTATGTTGAAATACATGCCACTTATGGAGTTCCTCAAAGCTCGAATTTAGGACCTTTACTTTTTAACATCCTTTACTTTTTCATTATATCTAATTTAGATTGTAAATACGTATATGCGGATGATTTAAAGATTTATTCTATTATTAAAAATATTGAAAATTGTTTTACCCTGTAGAAAGATTTGGAAAATCTTAATATTTGGTGCATTAAAAATAAATTACCTTTAAACATCCCGAAGTGCAATGTTATGATATTTTCTAATAAAGTACAAACTCAAAGATTTGACCATACTCTTAATAATATCGTAATTGCAAGGTCTACTGTTTTCCGAGACCTAGGTATAATATTTGATGTAAACTCCCTTTCATAAATCATGTTAATACTATATAACATCAGAGAGCTTTAAAATATTAGGCTTTATTATAAGAAATTCCTATGAGTTTAATAATACAGATACACGGAAATTACTTTATAACAATTTTGTGCGATCTAGGCTTGAATATGAAGCTGTTATTTGGTGTCCTTATTATAACATACATGTTAACAGTATTGAAAAGGTACAGCGGAAGTTCTTAAAACATGCTTGTTTCAGAGAGGATGGAGTATACCCAGCTATTAGATATTCGAATACATATATGCTGGAGAGACTTTCTTTAGATAGTCTCGAAAAAAGACGGGTGAAATCTCAGTTAACCTTCTTGAACAAAATCATAACTAATGATATTGTCTGTCCCGATATATTACAAATGTTAAATTTTCGCATTCCCAGAGTAACCGCAAGGCACCATATGACCTTTATTTTGAGTATACCTCGTACAAATATTGGTAAATTTTCGTCTTTATATCAAATGTGCAATAATTATTAAGAACACCAATACATTCTTGATATTTTCTTCTGCAATGTAGCCACAGCCAAATTTTTTTTTTTAATAAATATGCATATTTTAATTATAGATATGTATATGGATATGTGTGTATGTAGGTATGTATATATGTATATATGTATGTATGCATATATGGGTATATACATTTTATAATTAAGTTTTAAATTATGTTTTTAGCTGCTCTATGTAATATTGTTTTTACTTTGTTATACCTAACATAAGGAAGTATAGTAGTTGTAGAAGGTCTACGGGACCCAAACTTGTTTCTGTTTGCTTTTACAAAAAAATATATTCTTGATGAAATATTATAAACCGTGTCTACTATATCAAGCCAATAAAATATAGTTTCCAAGTACTTAAATAAAGCTGATATAAACTGAAATTTTTTACACATTTGACCTCATAAAATGGGGTTAGGATAAATTTAACAGTTTGACATTTGAAATGTCTAATTTAGCTACAAAAATGTCAATGTCAAAAAGAAGAAATTATTAAAATATTACATGAGTTATTATTGACAGTATCAAATGACGCTGATAAATGTTTATTTAAAAATTTTAATGAAACATTTCAAGGTACTCTATTAAAATTTAATTGAGGTAAATGAAGAATTAAATAGAATGATTTTTTTAGATCGGGATGATATATACTGGTATAAGAAAGTTATGAGCTGGCTACATCAGATATTTTACTTTTGTCTTTCTAAAATATTATTTTATATTATATTTCTGTAATTCCCATTCTGTAAATGGTTTTCCGTTGAATGGTGTAAACAAATAAATAAATAAATAAATAAATAACTAAAATAAACTACAAACAAGTAATACCACCTAGATATAACAACTTTACTCTTCCAACAATTGTCAAATTGTAGACAGTTTTGAACAAGTAAATTATTATTTTTATTATTATTATTGTATTATTTGGTGTCTGGAGGTACTTGTAAAATAATTTACGTAAAAATAACAAAATTTTTTAGTGCAGTATTTGTTTTAAATTCATTTTTCTCTAAAACCTGGATCCCACGTCAATTTAACGAGATGACCGTTCTATGTAACTTTATTAGGATAATGTTATTTCCAGAACAAAATGTCAAACATTAAGGGGGCAAAATACGTATTAAAAAGGAGTGCTCCTGTACATTTTGATCCCTATATAATATTATTTTGTAAGGAAAATACAAAAAATAGCATTTATTATAGCAACAAAATCACGTGAAACAATTTTCAAGTATTGGTGAGATATTAATTAAAAACCGTTTTCAGGTGCCATTTTTAGAGCACTCTAGCTCCCTTAGGAAGTACCTTGTGGCATACCTTTATTTCAAATTTCAGTTTAAAATTGGCCATAGAATCACATTCTGTTTGTTCATGTACTTAAGGAACATCCTATATCTTACAAATTTGATTTCCATTTTTTTAAATTTTACATCAGATTTTTCATTAGTAACCAATATTTTTACAAAATTAATTTAAATGTAGAAGTGTTTACCAAAAAATTAAAATTGTTCAGCCTGTTCCAGTAAAAGTTTGGGAGATTTCTATAAATCTCCCAAACTTTTATTTGAACCTCAAAAATCAAACCAAACTAAAAACTAATTAACGCGAAATTAGCCCCTATTTTGTTTTATACGAGGCATTGTATTTCATGTAATATTTATATAGAATCTAATTGCTTTTATAACTGAAAATTTTAAATATTACATACATCCCGGAAACTCTAAAATTGGTGTGAATTTTCTGGAAATGGTATATCGTTAATATCTACTAATACAATTAGGTACATTAGGTAGAAAATTGTCCCTTATAGGCTTACTATAAATTGCATTTAAATGAAATTGTCTCCATTTTGCATCAAGATAGAGACTGTTGAATCCTTTTTAGTAAAACCAAGTCATTGAAAAAAGCAGTTTTTATTCATGCCAAATAGAAATCAATATCAGCGACTTTGTATCTTTGCTCCACAAATTTCACTCTAAATGAAGCTTTTAAAGTCATCCGTATCAAAGCTTATCTGCATAAATTAATTTACAGGCAGATTGGGACTTTTATCTTCGTACGACAGCTTACATGAAAAATGACGGTAATTGAATTACTAGCTATCAAACGTGAAAAATTACAAACCAATATTAAAAACAAGGGGAGTATTAGCTTACATGTAATGCAAAATTGGTACGCAAGTTTTGTCTAAGGTATGTGATACATTATTTTAGTTGGTAATATTTTTATTTATTTGGTACAAATTAAACCAAAAAAAACCCATCGTTTTAAAGAACGGTTAAATTGAAAGCTAGGATAGTTGCTTTTAAAGGTGTAATAGTATTAATTATTTTCCTAATTACCAACATACGAATTGGGATTTGATATGAGGGCAAATAAAACGCACAGGAGGTAGAATCTTGCTCCCGTATTATACATACATATACAGGCTGGGTGGAAAGTTCTGCATAATAGTCATTCATAACATAACATAACTTTGTTATTTATTAATCAAAAAGTTGTTGGTAATAAATTGATAGAGATCTCCGCGACCCTGATTTTTTTCAATCATTTATTTATTTATTTATTTATAAACAGTCATGAACGTGTAATTACAAGGAAATTATATATCATACGTCATGTCGGCGCTTTTGTTTTTAAAATGGAGACCCATGCATTTTTAACATTTTTTAAACCATAATTTTCTCTTTATTCTGGTACTTTTACGTTCAAACTTGATTAAATGAAAATGTCTAATATATTTTTAAACCAATAAATTTTTTAGAAAAAGTACGTAATTTGCAAAATATGTTACATTCATCACATCCTTAATAAACAAAATTAATTTAGATGCTTAAACCGACCACCATTCACTGATACACATTGTTCGAGTTAATCTCAAAAACTTCGAATGACTTCGTCTACAACAGTAATAGAGGTTATCGTTTTAAGTTTTACATTTATTCTAACCCTTTAGAAAATCTAGGTTATTGGATCAATTTCGGTAAATATTGCTTTTAAATGCTGATTGAGGTCTGAGAGTCTAGCGGACCATTCAACAGAAGTTTTTCTTCTTTTCCATCTCCCTGGAAACTACGTAGGTTCCTGTTGGAACCATAAACTGTCCAATATCCTATGGAAATAAGGACGCACTACCGGATATCTGTTCAGTAATTTTGACGCTGTAGAGCGTCAAGCTGTTCTTTTCAGTTGATGTTATTTCTAGCATTCTCAATAAAGAGAAGTTTGAAAAAGAAAAGGCATTGATTGAGGATATAGCTGTGGGTAATGGATATTCTGTAAGTTTAATTGATAAAATAATTATGAAACGAAAATTTAAAGTTACTTCGAAATTCCTCAACCTTTCAAAATGAAAGAGAAGATCCGAAATTTGTATCAGTTCCATTTAATCCTCGAATCACCGGTGGCATTGGTAAGATTTTTTAAAGATATAGGTATGACAGTGAGAAATAAAATACAACAAGTTTTAGGCAATCCAAAAGACAAAATTGAGACAAACGAAAAGTCGGGGATTTACGAAATTAGCTGTAATCAAAAGTATGTTGGACAAACTAGACGATCGATTCAACTAGATTCAAAGAGCATATGGCCCATCCCAAATACGGTAGAACCGATAAGTCTAATGTTGCCCAACATGCGTTTGAGAACAACCATAAAATAGATATCAGCACTTTTAAAATTCATTAGGAATGTAACAAATACTAGACACCTGGATGCATTGAAGAGCTTGAAAATCACAAAGTGTAAAAATAGTTTGAATAGTGATAGATACGCATTAAGACAAAAGGGGACCTCATGGAAAAAAACAATTTTGCAAACAAAGTCTTTGTTATTGTCGTATCTTTTAACATTTGTTCGAATGCTCTCTGGTCGAAATTCGAAACAAATCCACTTTCAGAGTAAACAGCAGATGAGGTAGACAATATACTTGGGATTTCTAATAGAAATTGATTTAAAGGATTCAGTTCTGGTAACAACAGTCCATCAATAGCATTTTTTCTTCTTATCCATCTTCCAGGAAACCAGGTATGCCCTACATCTATATTGTATTAATTTTTAGCATTTTTTATTACCTTTTTTACTTTTTCTCAGAGACAGTTTTTTAAAAAATTGCAGAAAGAACTATTCAAATTTATGTTGGTTTAATGTATCGATAGCGTCTAGTAAGTTTATTCTCGAAAATTTTCTTTTGTAATTCCTAATTTTTTATGGTGCGACAAAGATAAAAAATGGTTGATTTCAGAAAAGCTATAAAAATATATGTTGCCATTTAAAAAATAATAATTGACTGCATTAGCGCTGATAAAAATTGCAAGGTAACTTGTATATCTGCTGATTTACTAACACAATTTTTATTTTACATTTTTTTTATTAAACCAATATTAACAGAGTTATGGCCATTATGGATTTTTTACCCACCCTGAGTGCATACACAGCAAATGACTAAATATGAAGGCTAGAGATACAAAATTTCTAGGTCCAAGTGTTCAAGGAACTGTAAATTATAAAAGGATGAACGATGTTTCCTTAAATAATCTTATTTTCACATTTGAATTCACTTCAAGAAATTGTGCTATATTCTTTAAAATCGTCCTATATCTCTACACCATAAATATGGCATAACTAAATAAGTTCACATCGAATAAATCACTATTCTTGGGGAAAATATCCTTAGAGCGCATATTTCATAAAATGCGGCTGGGAGAAAGTAATAAGGATTAATAATTATGGTTTTCGAAGATAAAATACTAAATGTTGTGCACATAAGTTACAATATCTTCCAGTATTTAGAGAGCACGATGCGTTTAATGTAAACATTTTAATAACAAAGAACACAAGGCATAAATTATGTGACTAAATCCGCAAGCAGAAGCTTACAGTGACTAACCGCGCTTGCTACATAACGCAATCCAATTTATTTCAAAAAGATTTATATAAATACAGGCAGTATTAAGAATTTAAACAATTATTCACAAAAACTAACAATGAATACCGTAAAATCCTTTCAACTTCCGCTAAGTTAAGAAATGATGAACTAATACTATGTTCTAGTAATAAAAATAAAGCTATGTGGACTAATAAATATCCTTACTAGGAGACCAAACAAACCTAAATAAAATATTGAAATAGAACATAATGGTAGATTGTTAGATCCCATAGAAGCAGCTAATAGTTTTATTGACTTCTATTTATCTTCAGCTAAGAATATTACAGCAAATTTACCTCAAAACACAGACTATGATTTTATAGAATCTTGTATAGTTAATTCAAATAATTCACGTTTTGTCAAAGCAATCATACCAGAAGATATATTTGACGTCATTTCTAGCCTCAAAAATTCTAGATAATCACTCATCAGGAACTGATGAAATTTCCAACTACTTGTTAAAAAAATATGTTTACATTGCTTTACCTTTACTTTACATTATTAATCTTTCACTGGAACAGGGTATCTACCCTGATAGTCTTAAAACATCAAATGTAATACTCCTTCACAAAAAAGGGGATCCGGAATTGATAATTAATTACAGAGGTATAAGTTTGTCACCAAGCATTTAGAAGGTTTTTAATCATAGCGATAACTCACAACTAAATAGTTTCTTTACAGTTAACGGCATGCATTCTCAGTGTCAATATTAAAAACAAAAGTGTGGATACTGCACTTAGTCATTTTGTAAACAATATAGTATCTGCTTTGGATAAGTCGCAGGTTCCTTTAGGACTTTTCGTAGACTTTTCTAAAGCATTCGACTGTGTTGATCACGGCATATTATTTAAAAAAAATGGAAAAGTATAATGATATAGGTGTGATATATAAATGGTTTGCATCATATTTATCAGATCCTTATCAGCGGGTATTTGTTAATGAAGCTATATCAGACTTAAAAATTGTTGGTACAGGAGTTCCACAAGGCTATACTTTGGGACCAACCCTATACTTCCCGCTAAGAAAATTGAAAATTTTCAGAAATCGGGAAGTTATTGGTTTCACCCCGATTTTCGATAATCGAGTTTTTGTCAGATCTCGACGTTTTGAGGTCCTAAGAAGCTATTCTGACTATTCCCACGATGGTGTCTGTATGGCTGTATGTATGTATGTGTGTGTGCGTGTGTATGTGTGTATGGTGTATGTAAACCTCTCATAACTTTTGAACGGCTTGACCGATCAAAAAGCGGTTTACGGCATTCAAACTCAACAAATAAAATTTTCAAAAATTTGTTTTTTTGGAATATCATTTAGACTACTGAACCGATCAATTCCAAAATCTAATCAGAATTTCTCCTTATAAAGCAACGTCGATCGACGCAAACCGCATCAAAATCGGTTCATTCGTTCGAGAGATATGTATTACGAAAAATTCGCAAAAAAGTGTTTTTTTTGAAATGACATTCAAAATTTCTGTCGGATCGATTTTTGGTACTGAAATAACGTTTTGTACTTAAAGAACTGCGTTGAATGCCGTAAACTACATCAAAATCGATTGATTCGTTCAAGAGATATCGAAAAATATTTTTTTGAAATAACATTCAAACTTTTGTCGGATCTATTATTGGTACAAACATAACTTTTTGCACCTGAAAAACTGCGTTAAATGCTGCAAACTACATCTCGATTGGTTAATTTGTTCAAAAGATATCGCAGTTCAAAAATTACAAAAAAGTGTTCTTTTATTATAACTTCGAGATTTTTCACCTAATCGTAGAGCTCAAAAATATATGTGTATATTATTTTGAGCTCGGAGAGCTCAAAAATTAACTAATACTTATATTTTTGAGCGCTTTAAGCTCGAAAATAGCGGGAAGTTTTAGGGATGGCCTGCAGGGTCAACCGATTTTCAGATTTTTATGGGACCGTGTTCTAAATTGTTGCGACCGTTAATATTATGAATATTTTCAAATTGGTCGACTAAATGGTTCGCTTTTTGCCTGTCAGTTAGGTGTACTTGGCCATTTTGTTCCAATAGGGCTGGCATGGATTCACTTGCATTTCTCCACAGCAAGTTATCTTGTGGATTTAAAGCTTCGAGTTTATCACCCCATTTCTGTTTTTTTTGCGGTGTTAATGGCGGTTCTGATCTGCCCTTGTAGCCCATTCATCTCGATTTTAGCGTGCACATCATGATTTCACTGCCATCGTCGTCTTGGCCAGTTTTTAGTACGTAAAATCGAAAGACCAAAATATCAAGGATATTTCAAATTTGCCGTGCTTTCTTGTTTAGTGGGAAGCCTTTACGTATATAGAAAGTACTGTAAGTATATAGGAATAATTATATTCAGATTTGGTCCATATGATGTGAAATTTAGGTCCACGTGTACGTACTTGGTACTTGATCGGGAGGTGCATGTGCCGAACAGGTGTATGTCGTAGGTCACGTTCATATAACATACGTGAATAAATTTTGAACATACACTAAATATTCACATGTACTAATGAATATGTATAGTACATGTATGGTATATGGTATATTATTAAATGTACAAATTTTTACTGTTATTTAATCCAATGCAATCATGCTTCTACTCTAGTCTCCCAACGTTGTCAATTAAAGTAGCTACAGCTATTATGAAATCCAGTTACTGAAACCGTAATTCCATCTTACAAGCTCAAATTGTTGAGAGATCCTTGAAAATAGAATTGCCAACAATGACGGTTTAAACTGAGTAGGCATTGACAACCGGTAATATGATTATCATGAGAAGCTCGGATTAGGAAAATTACGTTCGCAATATGAACCAAGCTTGTATAATTTTGAATACCTTATTCTTGTTAAAACAACGATCTTATTTTAGTTTTAAATTGGGATTTCAAGTTGAGTTTATCTGAGTAAGCTGTACTTCCTTTCCTTATTATTTTAATCATTCTTTTGGATCCGTTGAATTTTACGAAACTAAACTCAAACATTAAAAATAAATTAAAGTTTGAAATCTACACTCGAGCGTGAAGGTTTTCATATATAATCATACAATCATAAAACAAGCGGTGGTTTTGATTTTCGGAACTTCTTTCTGGAGTGTTGAGTATTTTTTTTGCTACTAGGAAATCACCTCAAGTTGAACACATTCCAGAAGACAAATTGGTAATGATGTACATTACAGAACGTCTGATTTTCGTAATATTTGTCTTGACATACTTATTTTTGCCTGTTGAACACGAATTTTGAGTAAAAAAATCTCCGCTCGACTATACTTTTCGAGATATTGGGGTGCAAAGTGCCAAAATGTCACACTTCTTATTGCGGCATTTATTCGTAAATTTTTTAGTTTATTAATATTAATAATATAGATTTATTGAAGGATATTAAACGCTCGAACACATTCACTTTAATAAGATACTGCCTACTATATACAGGGTGTCCCAAAATTAATTCCCCAGCCGCCGGGGTTAGATTCTACGACCAAAAATAAGTCGAAAATCACTTCAAAATTTCGAAAAGTTACTCCTTACGCAATTATGGCCATCTTAAAGATCGCAATGAAGCTATTTTTGCAAATCAATTTTTGAAATAGGTAACCAGGTAAAGATAGTTTATTAATTTAAATCAAGTGACATCTACACATAATAAAATTAAAATACTTAAATTTACAAAGGCAAATGTTCGAAATGTTCGCCATTTTGTTCTGTGCATGCAATCGGCGAAGAAAATTGTTTTCAACACGACCTATTGTTTCGTTTGTAATTTGAGTTAATGCTCCATAAATCCGAACAATAACGTTATCTTCATTATTCGGTAGGACTTTGTATACCACATTTTTCAAGTAACCCCAAAGCCAAAAGTCTATTGGGTTGAGATTCGGGGACCTGGGTGGCGAAGAAGTAGGTCCTCCGCGGCCGATCCATTTATTGGGAAATCGCCGATTTAATATCTCTCGAACATTTCGAGAATAATGAGCAGGCGTTCCATCATGTTCCATCAGAAAATGTGGTCCTATTATGTCATTGCCCAACAGACCAATCCACACATTTATACTCCGGCGCATTTGCTTATGTGATTCTCTAATTTGATGTGGATTTTCGTAATTCCAGATATGCAAGTTTTGCTAGTTAAATACCCCTTGCTGATTAAAATGGGACTCATCGCTCCACAATACTTGCTTAAAAAGGTCTTCATTTGTATCTAAGCAATTTAAAAACCATCTTTAGAATTATAAGCGCAACTTACTATCCCCAGGATGCAATTTTTGAACCGACTGTAAGTGATAAGGATGCAGATTTTTTCTTTGCATGAATCTGTGAATAGTACTACGACGATGGTGATGATTATCGTCCAAGATCCTGGTACTTACAGATGGATCTTCTTCAATGTCGTGGAGTAATTGCTCTTCCTGTTGCCATGTTAGCTGTCTAGGACGATCAGCATGAATCATGTTAGGAGCCAAACAACCAGTTTCAAGTAGACGAACTTCAATAGCACTTATTGTTTTATCATCTGGGTGTCGCCTAGTAGGAAAGCGGTGGCGGTACAGACGCTCTGCGGCACGAACATTATTATTACAAACTCCAAGTAATTTAATCATATCAAAATATTCTTGATTGCTGTACCTTCTGGGCATTATAATAAGTATGAAAACTTAATTGTTTACCGTTGTACGTCAGTGTAAATTTGAAATATTTTATTGACATTGATACACAAAATGTCGTATTCTGTCTTCGTCAAGAGTGACTTGATTATAAACTATCTTTACCTGGATACCTATTTCAAAAATTGATTTGCAAAAATAACTTCATTGCGATCTTTAAGATGGCCATAATTTCGTAAGGAGTAACTTTTCGAAATTTTGACATAAGTGATTTTCGACTTATTTTTGATCATAGAGTTTAATCCCGGCGGCTGAGGAATTAATTTTGGGACACTGACATTTTATTGCTTCGTATTTATGCATTTTTAGAAAAAAAGAAATAATTATTGGGTATTACAAAAGAACTATTTTAAACCTAACATGATAATAATGATAAATACCTACATAGTCTAATCAATTGCGTGCATATTCGACTGTGAAAGGTTACCGTCTGTCAGTCGGTAATCAAAGACCATATGAGTATAATTTTTTCTCTTTTGAAATTTTTGCTATGGTGGCCGGATAATGAAGGGGGGGGGCATTTCTTTTTTAATCGAATGATTATCGATATTTGTCCGCATGGGTAGTTACTTAGTATATGTACACCACATACCCCTATTAAGCTGGCAGACAAAACCTCCGGTCGGCGGGTGGTAACCGGAAACCGAAAAAAAAATTATTTACCAGACCAAACCTAACACAAAATGTTTGCTTTGATGTGTATAGTACTGTACTATAGTGACATACATTTCTATCGGTCAGTTTTTGAGCAATTTACCATCAAAGTGGCGATAAATGGATCAAAATTTGAAATGTTGATATAAAATAGTTAAAACTAAAAAACGTCTGCCCAGCCAGCTTATGGTTCACAAGGCACTAAATGACCCAGACCTTGGCTGGCAGATATTTTTATATAAAATAGTTAAAACTAAAAAACGTCTGCCCAGCCAGCTTATGGTTCACAAGGCACTAAAAAACCCAGACCTTGGCTGGCAGATATTTTTACTAAATTTAACCCCCTTAAATCACCCCTCAAATTTTTCTCATTTTCTTCTGTAATAACATGTCCGAAAGACGTTTTTTAATATTAAAAAAAAAAACGTACAGACACGAAAAACTGAATTTTTTTAACCCTTTAAGGGGTGGTTTAGGGAGGGCTAAATTTGGCAAAGATGTCTGCCAGCCAAGGTTGGGTTTTTAGTGCCTAATAAATTTTATCTGTAGCTCCCAAACTATTCACTTTAGACCCCACAAATAAATGATCTGAAAAACAAATGGGGTATTCCATTTAAAAAAAAATTAGAGGTGGCTCTGGAGGTGAGAGAGTGGAACTAATCCTAGGCCTATTTATAAGATAATGTTCCCCTCTTTTCTCTTTTTGACATGTTTTTGCATTTTTTGAAAAAAATCAATATATCCAAATTTATTTAGGATGGAAAGTTTTCATTGAAATGCACTGTATATATCTTGCAGATGCAACACAACTATAAACCAAGTAACTGTCAACTAATTCGTACAAGCTGTACTGGTTGTACGACATTTCTATAAAAATATTACAACTAATTGTTATGTGATAACTGATTGACAATATCAATGACAAATTAATTACTAATTTAAAAGCCGCCTATTTCAGAATTCAATGTCTTCATAATATCTTAAATATAATATCAGAATGACAACCCAAATGTAATTCTCTATTTTTTACCATTTTTCTTGGAAATGGTTCCTACGAGAATAATAAAAGAGATACCTGAAGAGATTTTCTGCAAAAGTCAACAAGTCCTTTAATCTCAGTTCTGAGAAAAGTGGATATTTTGTATAGAGACTCAATCAAATACCCGAAGATAAAATGTCATTGAGAGTACTGTTAATAGGCATCTCAATAGCACACAGTGAAAATATCAACAAAAATAATTAAATTAAAATTCTTTGGGTTTATTTATAAAAATTATTTGAATTTGTTGGGTTTTGATTAAATATTATCCGAACAGCTTGGGGAAATGTTTGCACATTCTGTGCCGCTATCTCAAGTCCCATATTCCAAAGTGTCGCCATAATATGGAGTAAACCAAATATAAAACAATACTATGTTTGATTATTGGTGAATAGAAGGCGAAAATTGTATTAAACACCGAATTAAAAACAATATGCGCTAGGACTTGTTCAGTTTTGCTATAAAATTGTAATCCTCAGAGATAAGGTTCCATAGGACTTGTTTTACTACCGTGAAAAATATTTTATTTTAGCTTATATTTAACGGAGCGACTTGTTTAGTTTTGATGCAAATTATTGATTTCCTATTGAATTTTCAATCTACTAATGAAGTTTTGATATAAATCTGCTAAGGACTTGTTTGTTTTCAATGGAATTTTGGTGAAAATTCATTTTTCTCCATATGTGTACTTGTTGAGTTTTGCAGAAAAGCTTTTTTACTTGTTAGCTGTATAATAGTTTTCATGATTTTTCCGATGAAAAGATTTTCTGTGGAAGGAAGGCGGCCCACCACCCTTAAAAACGTTTTCTGGCTTTAAAATATTATTTTCATATTGCATCAAATTAAATCTGAGTACTGTTTGTTGCCCTAACTTAAGCCTGTTCTGATTTAATTTATTTTTTTTCGTCAATATTCTCGCTTTCAAATATTATTTTCATATTGCATCAAATTGATTGATGTTTAAATATTTTGTAGTAGTTAATAAATTGTTCTGGATGATGCTTTACAATCACTGAATGTATACTTGAAATTTTGTCTGCGCTGATATCAAGCTTATCACAGCGTTTAACAATAAATGCAGTGTAACCTATCCTCGCAGAAAATTATATGCAAAGTCTAGTGTTTTAATTAGAATGAATTAACCTTATGAAGTCTCAGGACGAGGTTTTAAATGTCATAGTCAGATGACACTTCCTGGATATCATAATTTAAATTACATGCAAATTGAAATTTTATTAAAATTAGGCTTGGTCCCCAGTTTGTTCTTTAATCTTGTGCCTTTATACGACACTTAAAAGAAATGGGTTTGAAAAGGGTAACTTCTCTAATAAAAATAATAAATACGGGAAATATAGACAATGGATATGTTTGTTGCAGGACACGTTTCCGTTTCCGATGACACAATCGAGAGAGAATTTTATTTGTGGAGGCAAATATTGTTTACTTCAAAGCTATACGAAAAATTTGATGATAGAGGCAAGTCACGTAACCATAAATTTTCTAGCAGATTTATAACGTACCACGTATAATTTTTTAGAGTTCGTTTTTATATCTTCGTATAAACTACAGGACTTAACTTAAATCCTACAGCATCATAAGCTTACTTTTTTGTCCCGTTATATAATACTTTAATTTAGTTAATGAGCTTCTTTCAAATATGCTATGAATGCTTATAATTTCAAAGGAAAATGCCATTTTCCTCTGTCCAACTACTAGTGAAAATTAATGATTCAAAATGCCTGATTGTGACCGTCCAATTCGACTATGATATATATGTATATATTTATATAAGTATGTACTGGCTGCTTATTATAAGTGGGGCACATGAAATTACTCACTTCTTTTTGATGTTAGAGCATGCAGAAATGAAACAATTCTCAAATAAGAAAAAAAATATTTGAACGTTATGTTTTTAATTAAAGAGTACTCTTCAAATGCTTCATTCTTTTATTTGCAACATCAATTTTTCTTTTTCTTTTTTTAGGGCTTACTATCACATATGGTAGTAAGCTCCAAGAAAGAAAAAAAATAGAGAATGCCACATATAACGTCCAAACAATATTTATATCAATTTTCTTCACAAACAAATAATTTTTTCTGCAAACGTCACAAAAGTCATCATTTTTAATGGTAAAATCTGACACAAAAATTGATGTTTTTGTTACTAATATAAAAATGTCAACACTCTTAATCCTAGGATTAAAAGTATCTTTAATCCTAGTATTAAAAGTATATTTAGGTAAAAATTAAGCATTTTCATATTAAGTCAGTTTATTTAAATTAAAATATGAAATTCTTACAATCCAAAATCATTAAACAATGAAATGAAATACAAAACTTATTGATTAGGCTAGATATATAAATTCATTCAATTATTGTTATTTATTGATAGTAATATTGAAAGTGAAGTTTGAGCAAGTTGAATAAAAATTAAACAAACCAGAAGAATAGACACTGTTAACATTTTTAACGGTGGTGGTAGCAAATTCTGAAACTGTTACACTCTTAGTGATATCGTGGGAACACATTTCTTGATTAATTTTTCCTTGATTTTCTACATTATTGCAAGCAGCTGTATTATCGAGATTCAAGGGATTGATACTATTACACGTACCATGCCCATTGGTGTTAGTACTAGGTTCATCGTGTCGAAATATTTTTCTTGCTGTACTTTTTTTATTTTCTAAAGATTCTTCTATATACCCCTCTGCAACAGTGTTCGACCTCCAACCCCCATGTCTTTTAAGACAAGTGACATCACCACCAGAATCTACAAAAAAAGTGGCAGAAGTTCGACGTAAGCAGGGTCCAGTATATTCATTTGCATTTGGTAATTTAAATATTTTGCCACTTTTTTGCAACACTACTAATTTTATGAATACCGACTACTGACCGTTGACATCTTCCATTTTGACATTTTATAAAAAAATGACTTTCAAAACCTTTTGGCCGAAGAGCAGCGTATTTTCTGTAAATACTTAAATATTTTTCTCCAAGAACCGTAAATGACCGACCCTTACCGGTCTAAGTATTAGGAACTTTTTATCAGTAAAGCAGACAACATTTTCAATGTCATCAGTTTTTAAAAGAATTAGTTCATCACAACGACATGCGCCCGCAATTCACATTATTTAATTCACAAAATTTGCCTACTTCATTCCTTAATTTTAAACATATCGTCATCATTAAATAATGTATGTTAGGAGCAGCATCCAAAAACTGTTCAACTTGGTCTTTCGTTAAAACCCTAGCTTTTTTAGGGGTATAACCATTACTTTGCCTTTTTAAAAATGCATTCAACTTGGAAAATTTACTTATATCTACGCCATTCTTGAGAGTCCGTGTCGATTTCACCATTGAATACTGTGACCACAAAGTGGAATATTTCATTTTTGAGGACAGACTGGCAAAATATGCCAATAAAACACTTTCCGAATACAATTTTATATTCTTTTCAGAGCACCATTGCATAAAACGATTATATGAGCACTCATACACTTCACGCGACTTTGGTGGTAGTCACTTCGTTAGCAATTTCAATCACCTCTGCTAGTATACTCGACAAATCTTCATAATCAGACATTTTTTTCTAATAATGGACTATAATAAATCACAATTTATTTGCTTAAATAGAATGTTTGTTTATATTTATTGGTATCGCTTGCAACCACACAATATCCATAGCAATCACATAGTGTTTGTCACAAGCAACACGATGAAACTGTTATAAGTCGTATAAACAAAAATAATTATGTATGTACTTAATGTTTAAATATTTCGAATTTTTTTTTGCGTTTGAAGAAAAAATATGATGTTTCATTCGGATTTAAAGTGTCTTTGTTTGACTCGCAATTTTTGCGTTCGCTCGGCTACGCTGCGCTTCGCCTCGCAAATACAAACATAATTGCTCGTCAAATAAAGTGTCACTTTTAATCCTAATAAAACAATATACTATTAAGTATGTCTAAATAAAATATAATTTGATTAGTTTAAATACACTTTTGTTGAGTAGAAATGGAACGCACAATAATTTTTACTTACCGATTTTTAAAATTTTTGGATATGTTATTCTACTGCTTATGAGAAGCAACTTGTAATGACATCTTTATGTGTGCATACCTGGTGACCCAGAAAGTCCACCTAAAAATTTAGACTCCCTGTAATCTTAAGAATGCGATTTCCCTTGCAATATGCAAAGTTTTTCCACAAAAGAAAATTGTGCTGACTGAGTGATAAATGAGGCCTTAAAACACCCTCTAAGGATGTACATAAACCAGTGCTTTAATGGTAATGGTATACAGGGTGTATTTATAAATTGAAAAGTACATAATACCTATTTTCATAGTAACCAAAAGATTATATTTTTACATTTTTTAAGTCTTAACTCTTACAATAATGCCTAATTATGTTAAAACGAAGTTTTTGATACTTTTGACCAGTGGCGTACGGGGTGCACAAAACATATTTGAAGAAATTATTGCGTAAAATGATAAAATCGTCTGTGTTGGTCTGTAATTTGGATGTTTTGATTATATGCAGGGTGGGGCAATAGTAACCGAAAATTATTTTCAAATATACAGGGCGAGCAAAGACGAAATTACAGGGTCAAATGCCTTTTCTTTAAATGGAATGCTATGTATATCAATAAATTTTTTGAAGCCTCCTTCTAGACTATCTATTCCTATATTATTATTGACTATCTCCCAACCACTTGAATGTAATGAATTTTTTTGTTGAAATAATGCCATCTGCAGATGCATATTGGAAAAATCACCAAAGTCACAATTATGTGTTTTAAGAAAACATTATGTGAATACTAGTTAGGAGACAGCTAATTAATGTTTTTCAATCATTTTTACTTCCTAAAAATGTACGGGTGGATAAAAATTATTTTTCAATTAAGAACTTTTCAAATTGAATTTTCTCAATTTTTTCAACAATGTGAAGTAGAAATGAAAAATGAACATTTTTTGTAAGTACTTCCCTATAGATAATTGCAACCATTTTCGTTTTATTGAGCATTAAGTACAAAATTCAAGAATAACCTTAAAAAATAGAGATTTCTTCCAATAGTTCATTAGAAAAAATTATAACAAGTGCTCCACATGTTGCCCATTTTGATTGACACACGTATCTATGCGCTTTTGAAATGAGGCCCTTTAGTGGGACCATATATTTCAATCCATTGATGTGGTTAAATAGTATTTAACTGGTCCCTTGCTGTAATAATTTTTTTGTACATTTTTTTGCTATTTAGGAAGTTCTTTCGTTTTTACATAAATTTATATTTAGAAGATTTATGGGCAAGAATTCGGTTAGGTGTGTGGTGGGTTGCCTGGTGACTCGGGAGCGCTTTATTTAAATGTCCAGTGGTGTAGCGTACATATCGTTTCTTTATAACCTAAAACGTAAATGGTATTATTTTCCCAGCAACTGTACCTTAAATGATGCGATAGTAAAGCAACATAGAAGAAGTTAAGAATATTTATTAAAACTGGATCTAAAATCTAGGAACGCATTTATAATATTGAGGATGTTTACGAAGAAAGTAAAAGAGTAATATTTACTTTACGTAGAACCCAATTTCGATTAATTGAAGTTGATATCCACAAACAAACGAAAGTTTATATAAATTGTAGAATGAGAATAAATTTAATTGAAATGAAAAAAATCCTGCCCCTTTCCCGATGAGATCATATTGTAAAAGCGAAAAAAAATATTTCATACTGTATAGTATAAAAAAAACTAAAACCACTTAAAAATAACTACCTAAATTCACTCATGGGTTGCTTTTTATATTAGACATTGTGAAACAAAGAGATATTGTTTACAGATTTTTAAGCTTGTTTTTACATTACTCCAATACATCTACAATTTGTGGTTCTCTATCTGTAGCATCCATAACAGATCGGGGTAACGTAAAAAAATATTTGAACATGTTATTTTTCCAACAAAATGGGGGTCCCCCACATTATGCAGTATCAGGAAGTAATAGTTGTACCAAAGATTTTCTGATTGGTATAAGAGGTTCATTGATCGGCTAGATCCTCATTATTAACACCACTGGAATTATTTCTATGAGGGCACATTAAAATCAAAAAAGTTTATGCTACTAAACCTAAGAATTTAGAGAAGTTAAGAACACTACTAGTGCAAACATTTCCAACAATGTTTGAATTACTGTATGGAGTCGGTGCTGGACATTTTAAACACTTTGTTAACTGATGTTTGAATTATTTCACACTGTTTGGTTCATAAATTGAAGTTGTTTCCTATTCCTCATTAAAATTTATACTTTCTTCTGTGTTAACCAGTCCGCAGAGAAAAAATAAAGGCAAAAACCGGGATGAAATAATCCTTATGTAAAATTTTGCACAGAAATAAGTTTTTGGTAGTAGAAAAGTATAAAAAAAGTTCTCAAGGCTACCGTAGTCGCATATAAAACAAACTGGCCTTAAGCTCCCAAAGTTGCACTTTGAAAATAACTTTTAAAACACGCAAAACACAAAAAAAATCGTAGAATTAAAAGAGCACTAAATTCTACACAAACAGTCCTTACAACGAATTTCGTACAAGCATTTTTATGTAAAAAAAAATATATTAAAAGATTGAGTGTCAAGGATAGCACTTGAGCATCAATTGTGGGGTCAGTAATCTGTTGAGATTGGCTGACAATATGTTTAATAAAACATTATAGGCAAGAATAACATTATTGTTAATTTTACTAACCTATTTATTGCTATATATCAATGATGTATATGACATATGTACATTAGGCTTACATAGATATATCTACAAAGATGGAGAATAATTTTTTTAAAATATAATATGCTCAGTTAATTGTATTCTTTTATAGAGGGTCAAATCGTCTCTCTTTAAGAACCAACCTTGGCTGGATCCCATCGTCCTTGAGGACGAATTTTCATTATCCTGATATTTGATGAAATCTTTCTCCTTGCTCATCACTTACCGCACCCAAATTTTCAGGAAATTTTTTTTTACATTGCACAGGATTCTGAGTAGTTCCGCAAATATACTACTTTGTTCGCAATATGAACGAGCTTCTACGAGTCTGTCAAATTTCTAACATAGTAGTAAAAGCAATTCAAATCAAATATGCAATTCCATATTTCGAGTCTGTGTGGGACTTTATATAGAAATTTTAATATGATCAGATACTGCTTTAAAGAAAGCTAAGCAGATAATATCCTTCTTTTCATATATTTTCTTTTGATATTATAAGATCTCTTGTGTGTTCGTAATGTATGTAAAGTACTGCATAAGTTTTACTTGAGGATAAAAGGGTCAGCTCTAACGCGATGCTTGATTTAACTGCATGCTTATATGAAAACTATTTTAAAGTCAATTGTATTCTATTGTAGCACAAGATCTAATTATTTTGTTTTTATCATATTTATTTATTTTAATGTATACCTACCCAACGATAAAAAGCAGTTAGGGGTCTACAATTTTTTTATATTTTTAGAGTAAGTAAGTCGTTCTGAACTCTGCAGTATTATTAGTTTTCGTGTATCACGCACTGTTTACTCTAAACATACATAACGACATTCTTAGTAATTAATACATATCTTTTTAAAATAAAATTGTTAAGGACCACTGCTTTTTAATCTAAACGTTTCTATTAATTATAATACTTACCAACGTGATTATAAGAATAAAAATGAATACATTGCTTAAAAATTGTTTTCAATAAAATGTGTAAAATATCAGGAATAAAAAGTAAAATAGTTCAATTTAGACAATTTCAAATAAAAATATACAAATAGTAACAAAACTGTTACCAAGGATGTTAAAAAAAGTTCCTAAAAATACATCAAGGCAACCATAAACAACTAGTAAAATTTTGTTAAATAAGGTAAAATTATGATAGTCTTTTTAAATCATTATTAAATTTCAAAATGTAGGTATAAATTTTACTAAGATTATTACGATCAGTTCTTTTGTTTAAACAAAAGAACTGATACAAGGTGGGAAAATGCAGAGTTGCAAATGGAAGAAGAATGCAAACCGTGGACACGTGTTTCTGACTAATTGGTCTTCATCAGCACGGTGTAGCTGAGTTAAAATGATGGACAAAACTCAAAAAAAAAAAAGAAAAAACACTAAAGGAAAACCACTGACAGAAGGCCAGTCGCACCTTTGTGGCTTCCACTTGGATGGCTCTATATAGGTGCGGCGACCAAGCATCACACACGCGTGCAACTATAGCAACCTGCGTGGGATTCCAGACCCAGGAAAATAATAGGTACAGGGAAGGAGGTAATAACGCAGGTTTAAATACATTACAGTACAAAACAATATGAAATAATGGGTACACGCCCGCATAAAAAATGCAAGGTGGGAAAATGCAAAATTGTAAATGTATGAAAAATTTAAACCGTGGAAACGTGTTTCTGAGTAATTGGTCTTCATCAACACGGTGTAGCTGAGTTAAAATAATGGACAAAATTCAAAAAAAAAAAGAAAAACACTAAAGGAAATCCACCGACAGGAGGCCAGTCGCACCTTTGTGGCTTCCACTTGGATGGCTCTATATAAGAGCGTCGACCAAGCATCGCACACGCGGGCAACTATAGCAACCCGCGTTATTATCTCCTTCCCTGTACCTATTATTTTCCCGGGTCTGAAATCCCACGCAGTTTGCTATAGTTGCCCGAGTGTGCGATGCTTGGTCGACGCTCTTATATAGAGCCATCCAAGTGAAAGCCACTGATCAATAGCAATCTGAGAACATATTATCGTCACTGCTATTGCAATTAGTAATACAAATATTGCCACATACGACCCTTATACGATATATAAAGTTATTATAAAATATGTATAAGTAAAAACAAAAATATATGTAAATATATACATGTATGATTATAAAAAGTACACAAAGAGTAATCCTGGATATAATTATATTAAGAGAAGTTCGGAATAAGCATTAATTAATTAAGTAAATAACATAGCTTTTATTCTAGCAATAGTACTATTAAAAAAATCAATTTTCTCTTGCAACGGCATGCAATTGTTACACATTTTGAAAAGTGGAGAATTTCGTAGAAGGTGAGTTCAAGGTGTAGGCAATGCCAATGTATTTTATTCCTACAGTTCATTTATGATACATTAAGTAATTTGTGCAATATTTCGAGCAATCGCTTATTTTAAATAAACTGATACTAGAATAAGAAAATTACATGCACTTAAAGTATCCAACTCGAATAACAGAAGGTCATGGGGTAAGCTATTGGCGGATAAGTTCCACTTATTCTGAAGGACACATACTTAAGGTATTTTCTTGAATGTTCTCAAGCATAATCACTTGCGTCTTATATTTGGAATACCATATAATGGAGCTGTATTCAAAACGTGGATGTAGAAAGCAGTAATATAGAGATAGAAATGCCTTACTTGTTTGAAATTCTCTAGAATTGCAAGTTATTAAACCCATATTTTCTTTAACTTTAGCAAAAATAAATGTGGTCATTGAACGGAAGTTTAGGATCAAATATAACACCCAAATTATCGAACAAACTGGGAGACAGTTGTCCTCGAAGCTGTAGGGAAAGATGTGATTTAATATTACGAGAGAATGACATTACACTGTATTTTTTAATATTTAGAGTCAATTGTGTACCATTTCAAGACTGCGTTGTAAATGCTCACAGCCCTCAAAACTAGTGACTGGACAGTAGATTTTCATGTCATCTACATAAAGCAAATAACTTACATTTAAGGCTAAAGTTATATCATTATTAAATTCAATGGCGAAGCCAAAGATCTGGAGGAAATCTGCTAGGGTAGGTGAGGAACACTAACTTATAATGATTTCCTTGCAACTTGTTTGTCTAATTAAGGTCAGAACTTAGCGTTGACATTTAACTTCACTATTTGTTATATTTAATTGTTGCTGTTTATTTGTTAGGAGAT
>JANEYF010004032.1:0-177435 GCA_029963845.1 Rhamnusium bicolor | reverse complement strand
TGTAATCTAAATTTTAGGGGGTGCTTTGGGAATTTCAGGGAATTAAATATTTTTTCACTGAAAAATCGAATGTAGTTTTTATAATGTTTATTATAACATATCTACATATTATTTGGAACTAACAAAAACAAAAATGATAAAATAATTTATAAATTAATATTAATATTATTCAAAGAAAGTTGTAACCTCCTGTTGCGCCTGCTATTAAATTTTCTAAAAAATAAATCTATGTTAATTTTTTGCGTCCGTTCCTTCTCGTATGCCAGAAGAATCAGGTCTGCCATTCTTTGATGGCTCATGCTCATTCTTTGGGGGCGATTTATTTAAGTCAGTGTTGAAAAGGTGGATTCGCACACTGCAGTGCTGCAAGCAAAAGTCCTGGCTGTAGCCAAAAAGATTATAAGTATCCTCAAATGCCAATCGTTGATTATATATTTCTTGGAATACTATCAGTGGACTTTTTCCTCTCCTTCACTTTTTCTTTTTGTTTTCAATAAATCGCTTGACAACTTTTATTTCTTCTACTGATGGAAGTTTTATTCCTAATGACGATTCCAAATATTTCATTTTATTTAAATCCATTTCATCTTCAACTGTGGAAATGGCTTCCAACAATTCGGCGTTACCACTAATCCTTAGGTTGATTTCATTTAAAATAATGTCAATTACTTGATTAAATATCATTTTGAAATGATGAATTGGTACCAAGTCAACATCTGTAGATCTTTCCTCAGTACGTTCGGTTACACTGTAATCCTGCAGTTTTATTTATGTTTTTCTTTTGCGTATTGGTAAGGAAACATCGTCTTCTTCAATATGAAACTCAGTATTTAACATTTCTATTATTTCATTAAATCCAGTTCCAGTTCTCATTTCTTCAAGTGATTTTGTAGCAGCATTTGTAATCTCAAATGAATCTCTCAAACTGCATTCATGTGACTGGAGTGCTTTGTTCGCAGACTAAAGTACTTAAAATTGTTTTCATAAAAATGATGCAAAAACGAGAGTCTTTAGATTTAATAACAGCTAATAATCCAGTGGCCTCTACCATATAGTCTCCATCAATTTCAGTATTTATTGATGCATTTTGTAAAGCCTCCAAAATTTTTAGGTAATTTTTGAAAATAACAAGGGTCGTATTTAGATGGTCACTCCATCGTTGTTCCAAGAGCAGAGAAAGAGCGTGACCCTCGTATAGGGTAGAAATAGTCGGTTTTCTGAGGAAGCCATATAGCATGGCACATTGTCCAAAGAATTGCCTAACCTCTGGAACATCATTTATTGCTTTTACAATTACTAGGTGTAATCGGTGATTACAGCAATGCACGTAAGGTATCCACTCTATTTAATCGTTTTTGTATCAATGCTTGAACTCCTCCGATACGACCACTCATAACTGAGGCGCCATCATAGCACTGGCTCAGAATTTTCGACGTGTCTAGGCCATAGTCATCAAAAACATTTAGTGTCAAATCTGTGAAGGTTCTTGCATCTAGTTCAGTGCAAGTTTTAGTTATTGTTGGGATCGATTCCTTGACTTTGCCATTTAAAACATATCGAACCGCTATAGCTACATTCTCCCCTATTGTTTCGATCGCGTGTGCCGTCTTCTAATATGGTAAACCAAGGAACATCAGCCCTGTGAATTTCATGCACGATATCTTCTGCTACCATTTCAGCCATTATACTTATTACATCATTTTGAATTTCAGGGGATAAATACCTAACAAATAAAACAATAAATAATAAATAACGGTTTTAAAAATTATAAATATCTGGCATTTGCTGGTATGTGTTTTGCGCATTCAGCCAGTTTTTCATATTTTCGTAATGTATATTCAAAAAGGTTTCTGAAAAGGCCATGTTCTTGATGTTCTTCAATGTCGTATGTATTACGCAAAGCTAGTTCATTCATGGTGAGAAACTGAATCACCTCCACAATTGGTTTCATATAGTATCGGTTGCGTTCAAGAGCATGAGTGTTAGCAAATATTGATACTGTCAGTCCTTGTTGTTCCCGATTTACTTTTTCAGACCACATGAATAAAGCGGAAATATGGCTTTCAGTAGATTCGTGTCTATAAAATCCTTTGTCTCTGGACATAGCAGTTTTCCAGTTTTTGAATCCACTAGAAGTGAATGCATTTTCTTTGGTTCCAAAAGGGCGAAACTGTCGGCATGGATAACAGAAGACTACATCTGCACTTTTTGAGTATTCCAACCAGTTAAATTTATCAAATCAGTCAGCTTGAAAGCTCCTTTTTATCCTTATTCTTGGGATAATTTTTCATTTTGTGTCTAATAATATTTTCCCCGAGCTTAGATATATCAGAAGGAATATCATTACTTGTTGTAGTAGGTTTAGTAGAAAGATTAGAGGTACGGGAGCTTGATGTTTGTGGAGTCGGAGTGGCAGTTGAGAAATGTTGTGATTTTTTTTATTAAAAACTTATCCATCTTGAATGAAGTTGATTTAATTAACGTATCTAATCAATTTTGTCATTTGCGACTTCCTTTCTCGCGTGCTAAATAGAACTAAGCGAGTAAGCGCTAGCTACCCATATTATATATGTGTAATGGTAACTAGTGGGGAGAGCGAGAGCGTATGCGCATAATCTAAACAAACAGTGTAAACCGGAGTGCCCACCCAACTAACGTGACACATGATCTGACGCGAAATTATACATCAAGTTAAGTAATATTGTTCAGACATTAAGGATATTATATTTTGTGTTTTTCTTTATCGAATTATATGTTTGTTTTTTGTTTTTACAATTTTGTTTGTTTTTGTTTGAAATATACATTAGTTATTTGTATATCAAGGTTTGAAAGTAGCATTTTGCAGACCGCGGCTAATTTGCGGCACGAGCGAAGCGTCAAGGTCTGCAAACGGCTACTTTCAAACTGCGATATACACAAAATTTTTTCTACGACCAGCTTTTTTTAAAAAGTTTTTCAGGATTAATTTTGAAACAGAAAGTAAATATTTGCATATCAGGTCTTACTTTGTAGACCGTTGCTAATAGCGACGGTCTTTCGATTTATTTTGCAGACCGCGAATCCGGGGGCTGAAAATTAGTCGCTATCAGCAACGGTCTACAAAGTAAGACCAGGTATGCAAATATTTACTTTCTGTTTCAAAATTAAGTCTGAAAACCTTATAAAAAAAACCGGTCGTAGAAAAACACATATTTCGTATTTTCAATTTTCGTCAAATTTTTACAAATTAAGTTGTTTAACTCAACCTTTGAAATGTCCACCTTTACGAATTAGAATACTTGGCATCCCTAAACGTAGTTTACGTGGTTATTATTTTTTTACATTTATAAAACTGTAAATATCGCTCGTAGAGAAAAATTATATAATTGTGTTAGTTTTGAGTTCTGAATGACTTTCATAATGAAC
The DNA here is from genome assembly GCA_029963845.1 of Rhamnusium bicolor. NCBI lineage: Eukaryota > Metazoa > Arthropoda > Insecta > Coleoptera > Cerambycidae > Rhamnusium > Rhamnusium bicolor. The sequence goes on along the minus strand of JANEYF010004032.1, from coordinate 174,030 downwards.
GTCTGTCCTGGCTGTCCGTCCGTCAGGCACAGGAACTTATTAAAAGCGAAAAGTTCAATCTTATTGAATTTAGATGATGAAAGTTGGTTTTAACTGTTAGTTTTTTTAATTTCAATTAAAAAAAATTACCTGAAAACCGTTACCATTTCATAAGATTCAGCAAAAATAAAAATACTGCATAGTATACTGATTAGCGTTTCGCCAACCAAGCTGATATAGAATAGAATAGAATAGAATAGAATATGTTTATTTTTAATATATATATATATATATATATATAAATATAAGTCACATTTAGCAATGTTATTAATTAATTTAAAAAGTTTAATAAATATAGTAGCATGCATACATTTAAAAATGAACAATTTCAGAAAATAATTTTAATTTAGTTTTTAACATATGTGTAGTAGTATTAAGTATTTATTGTTCATATCAAAAATGTAGTTAGGTATAAGGTATTTGCAAAGCCAAATTGGCCATAAAAATTAATGAAAAACAAATAAAAAACAAGAAAAAGGTGTCAAGTCGAAGTCCTGAATCTCCACTGGCAGAGCTGACGAGAGACCTATTGTGTATTTCCTGCCATCGAAAAGGTGTCACCAATGTTGTAGTCCCATATAAAAATTTCACTTCAATTAACTCCAGTAGTATTAAAAGTTGCATAATTTCAGGGGAAAGATTTCACCTATAAAAGAGACAATTGTTATAGTATATACTTTTAAAAGGGGAAATTTATTAAAAATCTAGTATAGAGTCAATGTAATTGAACTTTAGATAAAAGTTAAAAAAAACGCAACATTCAATAAACAGGGGAAAATATTGTAAATTATTTTAAAACTTTCATTACGAAACATAAAAAGTGCATGGTCTGTAAAAGTGAATATAAACTGAAATAAAACTTACCAAACAGGGGTGCAGTAATGTGTTTAGATCAATGCCATAATAATTTCTCCAATATTGGGGTTGAAACATAAACATTTCTTGATTTTTGTATGTGTGACAGCATAGTTGAACTATATTTTCATAAAAAAACTAAATAGGAAATCCATTGATGTGCAAAGACATGCCAGTAGGACAAAGGAGAAACTCAGTGCTTCGTATGTGAGTGGGGGTAGCTCAAGACACAGTGTTAAAGTGTGTGTAAAAGGGGTGAAACCAATATCGACAGCCTACAAAATGTAGAAACAAAAATATTAGTTTTGAGTAAAGATATGTTAACCTAGATATGAAAAGATTTGTTATCAGTAGTTATTTAGTTCTAGTTATATAAAAAGGAGTTTGTTTAAAATGATAGGGCATTTGTTAAGAAAATTTTGAAAATGAGATGTGAAAGATAAAAATTTTTATACTGAACGTAACACATACAAATTTACAGAAAATTCTCAGGAAAGTATCAAGAAAAGAATATTGTTTTAAAAAAGCAACAAAAGGTAGTATAAAAATTTTTATTTTCAAAATTAAAAATATTTGACATTAAAAAATAATTTGTGACAACTAGTAAATTTTGAAATTTGGTGATTTTACTATATACAAAATTAAAGTAAGCAGAGAAAACAATAGATAGTGGGTTGTTATTGATAAGAAAGTAGAGAGTTTTAAAAATTGGAAAGGAATCGAATGAAGAAAAGAGAAGAGATACTAATAAAATGAAGGTTAGGAGTAAGATATGGTAAATAGAAGCTTGTAAATTAAGATTCAAGCCAGAGAATTAAAATAAAGAAACAGTAAAAAAAGTTTGTAAGTACTTACCAGTTATAAAAAATCCAGCTACACAAAACACAAAATTAAAGTAAATAAACTATACAAGCATATCAGGAAATTGGAGCGGCCATATCCAAACATTAAAGCGTGGTAACAGCTGAGAAGAAACGACAGGTCGGCCAACCGCAAGGATAAAAATATAAGGTAAAATCTCGAGATTTTAAAATTTGGTGGGCTAATTTAAGTTAAGATTTGTAAATACATTTGTTAAAATTTTTAAAATATGTCATTAAAAACAATCTCCTTTATTGTTTTCTGAAAGTGTTTAGTTTTTTTTTGTATGTACTGATTTTTGTGAATTTAAATTTTGAAATTATACTATAGAAAGAACAAAATTGAACCTGCATCCTGAGAGAGAGTAAAGAGAAAATAAAAAGTAAGTAAAAACTTGTAAATTAAAATATGAGCTAGTCTGGGTATACAAGGGCATAAATATAAAATAAATACAAATTTAAAATAAAGGCGCCAAGTTTTCATAGATTTTAATAAAACACAAAATTTTCAATTCTATAACTGTTTAATAAAAACAATTCAAAATTTTTACAAAATATATAAATAAATAAAAATACAATAAACCTTATTATCACAATAATATATATATATATATATATATATATATATATATATATATATATATATATATATATATATATATATATATATATATATATATATATATATATATATATATATACAATACATAAATGGAATTATAATTGCATTATACAAATAAACATGGTACACCACAAAATATCAAAGATATTTGAGCGTGGGATAGTACATTTGATTATATTCATATACATACCGATACACATGTATACACTTATACACCTATATATACATATATACACATACACACGCATACACACATATACAAGCATATACACACCTATATACTAGTATATAAATATATACAATACAATAATCTTAAAAAGTAAAATAATAGCAATAATTTTAGACAATATATGTACATATATATGTGATAAAGCACATTTCATACACATGTACATATGCACACATACATGCATGCAAATACATTAATACATACTTTGAAATGTCCTCAGATACATATTATATACACACACATATATATGATATATAGTTAAGATAGACAATATATATTTATTTGCAAAAGAATACAAAATTTCATCGGTTACAATAACACTTGATTGTGTATTATACCATAGTGTAAAATTAGTGATACTAATAGTATTCGGCTTTATTAGGTATAAATGCATATACATATATTTAAATACATGAAACAAGAGAATAAGCAATTGTAATTTATACCCACATATGTTTAAACCTATATATACATCTATCCTCACACATGCACACACCCACACATACTTATACGCTCATGAATACATACACATACATGCATATATATGCATGTTAAAAGATAATTAGAAGGTGATGAAGCACTAATCAGTCTGGTAAGTATTGTCTAATTTAAATTTTATAGAATTGTATTATTTAAAATTTGAAGTTTAACCTAGACAGCATTTTTTAAATCGATCTGAGAAAGTATCACTTTTCTGTCCAAAGATAATATGTGTTGTTTACTAGTTTTTTTAAATTTATGTTTAGGCTGAATCTGTTTTATAGTAGGTGGGAGTGAATTAAATGCTCTTGGCGATAAAAAATAGCTGCTACGCTGCCCTGCAGTTTTTAACATTTTAGGAACAGGCAAGTTATCACAATTTCTTAATTTGTAATTAGAGTTCTTTATATCTAAATTTTTTACTGGGTGGGCCTTTAGCAGGAGATGCAAGAAAAATAATTGCCGAATATCCATAACCTGAGCTTCTTTGTACAACTCGTCACTAGGGTACGTTGGTTCTTTTTTATAAATGATTTTTAGTATTCTTTTTTGGATAATTTCTAAGTTTGTTATATAACAGTTTAATGCCCCTCCCCAGGCTATTATACCATATCGAAGCTGAGATTCTACTAGTGCGTGGTATAATATTTTTAGTTGTTTAATATTTAGTATATATCTAAAATATTTAAAATTATAAATCGTAGATCTCAGTTCTTTTATGTGCACATCCCATCGCAGGTGTTGATCAATTAGAATTCCTAGATATTTGACCGTGGGAGCAGATTTTATTGTTAGATCATTATCTATATCTATCTGAGAATAAGATGGTTGTCCTGATTTATACGATGAGAAGGCTAGATAAACTGTTTTTTCAATATTTAGTGTTAATAAATGATGGTCAAACCACGATTTTACGTTTTTGAAATCATTTTCAGCTTTTATTTTTATATTTTCCCAATTTTCGCCTTCATAAAATATACTAGTGTCGTCTGCAAATCCTATTATTTTACCTTTGATATTTATGTGAAATAAATTATTTACATACAACACAAAGAGCAGGGGCCCTAGCACAGTCCCTAGGGGAACCCCAAAAGTGACAGTTTTTGGTTCGCTTACTGCGTCATCAATTTTTACATATTGATGGCGGTCTTGTAAGTAACTATCAATTAATTTTAAAGGTAAGTCTCTAACTCTTATTTTCTAATATATTTAATAATTTTCGTGGCAGACCGTAAAGAAAGGTTTTCGCTAAGTCTAGAAATATACATAGCGAAGGCTTTCCCTTATCTGTAGCTTTATATATGCATTCTGTTAGTGTGTCTATTGCGTCATTTGTTGATTTTCCAGTCTAGAAACCACACTGTTGTTTAGATATAATATTATGCTTTGGGGGGATGGGAACAGACCATTCCATATACACAGGGTTATCCCATAATCTTAAAATTTTTCTATATTTCGCACGGAAGTAGGCAGCTTCTTGGTGTGTCTTAAATTCCACAAAACAAATCCTCGGTTCTCAGCCCTGTCGGTATAGCATCTGCGCATAATTACATCCATAATATTTTGAATTCCATTTCTGCACAATTCATCGGAAGATTATTAAAATTGGAAAAGTATAGCAATTGTTCCTAACAAAATTAACTTACTTTTAAACAACTGCGAACAGTACCTTGTACACTGTCCAACAATTATATGAAAAATATCAATAAACCGACTAAAAATACAATGTATAATTTTATATAATTCAATAATATCGCGGATCGTATATCGCTTACGATATATCGCTTATCTTATATCGCCTTAGTATGAACGATGCCTAAGTGTAAAGCAAATTGGAAAAGTCGTAGCAGTCTCGCACCGCAGTGGCGCAGTAGATGTACATTCTGGACGTTTCTGCTATTTACTGAAACAAGCTGGAAAATTTACAGTGTCTGAGATTCTGAGGTTCTTTTCATTTCATAACAGCGCATTTTAATTATTGCAAATAAAAAAAATACTAATTAAAGTTTTCTCGGGGCTTCTAATAAAGTTCACTCTCCAGGGGGTGCTCAAACTTTTTTCAGGGGGTGCTCGGCACCCCTGGTACCCCTAGCTACAGGTATAAAGTAATGTTTAAATATGTATATATACAAATATATACATAAATCGTGGGGATGCAGTTATTTGGTGGTTAAATTAAATTAAAAATCTCTATTTTTTACCAAGCTTTCGGAATATCTTTATTCCATTCTCAAGATATCTAAAAGTGTACATTATAATATTAAAAAAATTATTAATTATTATAATACAAACGTGATTATAAAGATGACAATGAATACATGGCATAAAAATAGTTTTCAATAAAAAGTATAAAATATCAGGAATAAAAAGTAAAATAGTTCAATTTAGAGAATTATTTCATATAAATATACAAATAGTAACAAAACTGTTACCAAGGCTGTTAAATAATTTTTCATAAAAATATATGAAGGCAACCATAAACAACTGGTAAAATTTTATTAAACAAATTAAAATTATGATAGTCTTTTTAAATCATTATTAAGTTTCAAAATGTAGGTATAAATTTTACTAAGATTATGAAGATCAGTTCTTTTGTTTAAACAATTAGGTTCATTATTTATATGTAACATTTCTAAGAATATTCTTTTATGATAGTTATTTTCAATATCCAAAATTGTGGTATCTATATAATTAAAAGAATGATCAATTAGAAAATGTTCAGCTAAAGCACAAGAATTAATAATCCTACAATCACTTTTGTGAGAAGCTTGAAGATTTCGAGATGTTTGTCCTATACACACACTTCAATCATAATTCCGATAAAAAAATACATTTCATCTGTAGTAATATCAGCCTATAGTTCCCCTGATTTGCATATTTATTAGTATAATTGACAAGTAAATCAATTACGGAACTATCGAAAAAGCATTCAAAAAGTTGGATAGGAGACAATGAGTTATTTGAGAAGTGCAGATCCGACCAATGAGGAAAATTATTCGTAACATCTTTTTGTACCCAGTCGTACTGTTTCTTCTTTTTTGTAACGGTAGTTTTTTTATTTTGAAAACTTGATAACGGCAAATTATCCTCGCTATTTTAGCCATCCTCTTCCTAATCTAATATTTGAACTTCAGCTTCAGCACGTAATTGACTTCCAGGAAGATTATTCAAAGTTATATTGTCCTTTTCACCAGAATCCTCATCTCATTTGCATTCTCTGGGGGGAGAATGACTATCCTGGAGGCGGCTCTGAAATGAAGACTTAATGGATGATACTTATAACTATTAAAAGAAGAAAAGAAGAAAGATTAAATTACTATATAAAAGAATTTTAGAGCAACTTGAAATCCTACCGTCATTTTAAAAGGTTGCCAACATTTTAGATATATTTGGGATATCAAATTTAACTGTAACCTTACTTTTAAAATTCAGTTATCAATTAGACACACTATAAATAATATCTAACTATCAGTAACTACTTACTACAATTTATTTGTGTAATATACTTACTTCCAAGTAGCCATGCTCAAATTACAAAAGCCGATAAATATTAAATAAATAATATTAAATTTAACTTCACATAAAAAGTCACAGCAAACTCTTAATTACTTAAAACAGTGTATATAAAGGATTCATGAGGTGGCGTCATCTCTTCAGAACAGTTTTAAAGTTACTTAAAACCAGTTTCCTACTATATCCTTTTAAAAGGTCGGTATGTTTATCTGGGTTTTAAAATAGATTTACCCCCCTTCCCACACCTCCGCCCCCGCGCGTGCGCGGTCAAAGATCAAAATGCAAAAAATAAACAGGAATGGCCCCCATCCCATTACTGGTGACAGCCAGACTTCGAACCCGGGACTTTTGATCCCAAACTCGACGCTCTATCACTGAGTTTTCCGACTGTCGACTTAAACTTTGTGTTGTCCGAAATTTCAACATAATATACTTCAGGTAAAACGTATCTCGAGCAGACCGAAAAGGTCAATTATACTCCGATAACCTTAGTGCAGGTAGGTTGGTACCGGGTAAAGCTAGCGCCGGACACTTTATTTCTACCACATCTTTTTTCTACAATACATTCATTCGGATTTTCTTTAATGAATAAATATAAATATGTACTTTACACAAAGAATACCACTTTATTTGTTCATACATTTATTTACTATAGTTATTCATTTTAGTTGTAATGTACATAATTTTTGTGTGTATCTTTCTATATGCATTTTATTTTAATAAGCGGATACATGAATTTATTTACATTGTTACTTATTTTAATTATAAAATATATTACCTACACTTAATACATGATAGACGTTTTATTTTAACTTTGTTATTTACTGTATATAATTTCTTTCTTTGTGTTGATTTATTATTTATTTTACAAAAAGAATATAACTTTATTTGTTCGCATCTTTTAATTACTATTATTATTTATTTTAATTGTAACTCATATAATTTTTGTCTGTATCTTTCTATATGCATTTTATTTTAATACGCGAGTACATGAATTTATTAACATTGATTACTTATTATTTTTATTTATATTTTTGTCTCACGTTAGGGGCAACAATTTTTTATATAATTTATATATTTTTATTTATGTATTATTTTATAATTATTATAATTTTAGTTAATGTTATTTTTTAATTTATGTAGAGGGGTGATAATAAAAATATAGTTTATTTTATTTGTATTTTATTTTGAGACTCTTCAGGGTTTGGGCAGGTTCCTGGCGTTTGTCTGAAAAATAATCGTACAGCTCCAATTTCAATGAAACACACCTTGACAGATTTCAAAACAATATAGATTTATTAACAAATTTCTGGTATGGTTTAGGACATGAACTTTTGCACAAATATAGCTTAAATTTAAAATTAAATGGCCTTTTTATGTAGTGATCAGATCTGTTAACATAGCTGCTTTTAATCGTCGAGTACCTAGGATTTATTTATGTTTTTACTTACGGCGATTTCTTGAACCTCACGTTATGGCGAACTTTGCTGAATAACACTTCTGTTTATATTATTGCTCAGTGCCTCGATACCTTCTTCTTCCGTGGCAAATTTCAGATTCATAAAACTTCAATTAACGATGGCTGCTCTGCACACTGGTTTTATATTTTCGTAGCATAACACTATATTTATTGAACAATCAGCAACATTTATTTAAGGTACGTACTTTACCTTTACTATTTTCCTCAAAGCACATTTACTATTATATACAATATTTTCCTTGCTCGTTGCAACTGGAAATTATTCTTAAATTCCACTTGGAATTATTTTATGGTATTAATAAAATTTAATTTAATATATTTTTTTTGTTTTAGGTTTACAAATCCTGTTTTAATATTTACGTGAACTTGAGAATGGACTTCATTTCTTTTAGAAAATATAAATTTAAAAATTTGAGGTTAGTAAATTTCTTATAAAATTACGTGCTCTCACTTTGAGCTCTCCATCAAAACTAAAACTTAAATATGGGCTTTTTATTGGCCTAATCTGACGTTTCTCCAAAAATCTTGACACTTGATTTTTTGAAATTTAAAATATGAAAATTTAATTCTCTTTTTATTTCTTTATTATACCTTATGGCTCTAATTTTATTATTGAATAAAGATATAGAGATGATTAGCTTTATTTTGATATGCCATACTATGGCCTTTTGTGAATATTTAGAAAAATTACAATTGCAACAATTTTTAACAAATTCTCTTATATGACTAATTACAACCAACTAAAACACATACCAGAGATTATTTTAAGAACTAATGAACAATTCAATACTATACTTGCATGACTAAATACATTTAAAACATCATTTTAATTTGCCTTTCGTTTTAGGACTTCGTCAAACCTCATTGGCTGGAAACTTTTCAAATACAACAAATTACTTATAACTAACTGACTGGAAACAAGAACTAGATGCTATTTTTTCTGACATAGCTATAAAAATGTCAACAAATGGTTTTTATTTTGGAAAAAACTTCATATTTGTCAAAGTTATATACCTCCTTGGACATAAATTTACACATACACCTTTTAACTGTTTTTACATTTTGATGCTATTACATTGTATTAGCTCACAAGTCTCTTTCACTTTTGTAAAGTTTTGAAGTTAGACGATGCACTTACTTCGTAGAACTGATTAAAATCTCAGATAACGTAGAGTTTACGCTACTCAAATTATGAAAGTAGTTTATAGCACTTTTTTCACAGTGTTCAAGATTGCTATCTTACTTGTAGCTATTCTATGACTAAATTTAATATATTTGTCTTTAACGAAATTTATAATTTTAATTAATAACAATAAAATTTTATTTTTTTCCAGGTTACCCAAAGGTTTTGGTACCTAAAATCAATAATGTTTTGGTTCTGGTTGCCATACTATACACAATAGTGCTTCTGATGCTTATTCTAAATAGAACAATGCTTTTTTAACATAACATAATAACATAAAGTTTATTTACCACACGGTAGGTGTTTATATCTAGCGTTTAACAACATTTATTAAAGTTTTACCTATTTGATATGAATAAATTTAACGTAAGTGTCTCTCACTGAAACTGGGCTCCCATACCGCTCAAAAATTATCATTTTAATTTAAATATTAGAGTCTTTCTTTGTTTTAGTATTGGCAAAAAATCTTTATTACTTTCTTTTTTATTATTTCAACATAATTTTATCCTTATGTATCCTGTACATTATACCGCGTGTGGTTTGGTCATCGTATTATATATATATATATATATATATATATATATATATATATATATATATATATATATATATATATATATATATATATATATATATATATATATATATATATATAATAGGGGTATATATATATATATGTTGTTTTTCAGGTTTTCGCGGGTGGTGAATGTTAAATTCGTTTTCCGGGTATACTCCCGCGTAGGTGATAGGCCCCCGAGAGGGACCGTGGTTGTCTGAACGACGTTTCGGCACGAATCTCATCTGCCATCTTCGGGTTCTAACAGATAACTGCTTACTGCGGCTTCTGGTAACTCGAACTGAAAATTTTCAGTTCGAGTTACCAGAAGCCGCAGTAAGCAGTTATCTGTTAGAACCTGAAGATGGCAGATGAGATTCTGCCGAAACGTCGTTCAGACAACCACGGTCCCCCTCGGGGCCCTATCACCTACGCGGGAGTATACCCGGAAAACGAATTTAACATATATATATATATATATATATATATATATATATATATATATATATATATATATATATATATATATATATATATATATATATATAATGGGTGATCCAATTCGAGTTTCCGAACTTTTTATTTAAGAAAAAACACACGAAATGTAAAATTTTTTTATTTATTTTTGTAGTAATCAAATATATGGTATAATTCATTAATTATGAAAAATGATGTCAGTCAAATGGCCGCCTCTGGGCCTTCTGCAGCAGTTGGTTCGATCGAGGTAATTTTCGATGACTTTGTCGTAAGTTTCGGGGGTTATCTCGGCTATAACTTGGCGGATGTTGGTTTTTAAGTACTCCAACGTTGCAGGTTTGTTGGCATAGACGCGACTCTTAAGAAAACCCCACAAAAAAAATCCAACGGCGTTAAATCGCAGGATCTTGGCGGCCAGTTGACGTCACCGTGAAGTGAAATAATGCGACCCATGAACTTTCCTCGCAAAACATTTAACGTTGCATGCGATGTGTGGCAAGTGGCACCGTCTTGCTGAAGCCACATGTCTGCCACATCAATATCTTCGATTTCGTGCCAAAAATAATCGGTTATCATGCGCCTATAGCGCTCGCCGTTTCCTGTTACTGTCTGACCTTCATCGTCTTCAAAAAAGTAAGATCCAGTTACGCCGCCTAACCACAATGCGCACCACACTGTTATTTTTTGGGCATGCAATGGTGTCTCGTGTATCACGTGAGGATTTTCTTCGCCCCATATGCGGCAATTTTGTTTATTTACACATCCAGAGAGTTGGAAATGTGCCTCATCAGAGAAGAAAATGTTCTTTACGAAATCAGGATCAATCTCCTGTTGCTCTAACACCCAATATATATATGTATATATTTATATATATATATATATATTTATTTATTTATTCATTTATGTGCTTATAATACTATTTACAAACTGAAACTTAACTATATTTATTTATAAAAATTAAAACTATAATAATTTTCTAAGGTCGTTCCATATCTGTACAAACAAATGAATTAGCATAAAAAAATCATGTTTCTTACCATCATCAGAGGATGACGAATCCTCCCCCTCCGCTTCCCCCTCTGCCCTTCTCACCTCGTCCGCTAATTCTGCTATCCAAGCATTAATATGTTCTTCTGTAGGTAATGAATAAAAAATTAGTATTTAAAACAATGTTGAACATTTATTCTTACGATCTGTTGAAGGCTTCGTTTTCCGCACGATCTCTTGTGGGATCCACCTTTTTTATAAGCATATTTTGGAAAAATTGATTTGACATGCCGTATTATGTAGTGCCTCTGTTTATTAATGTCTCCAATTTCCCAAAACTGTTTAAATATTAGTTTTCTGTCATCATTATTTATTTTTTCACAACATTTAATCCTACATTTTGGACCGCAGGCTTCCTTCAAATGCTTTGCACCCACTTCTTTTCCTGCACTATTGATATAAGCCTGACCAGTATTTAATGTTTTTGTTAGATTCCTATTCCAGTTGTCCTGTTTCCTTGCTCTTTTTCTTGATTTTTGTTGTACTGAATTATTCTCAACAGATTCCTCGATAGTCATATTATTTCCATTTTTATTCATTAATTCACTAGATGTCTCCGGATTTGCTTGCACATTATCAACACCTGAAGAAGGAATAATCGGTAGTTCATCTGTGTTTAGAAATTCATTTGGACTATCCACATTAGTTTCAGAATAATCCGAATCGTTGTTGGGATCATTATCAGATGGATGCCATGAATCATCGTCATTTTCTTGTTGCCCTAAAGATGTCGTTAGTACTTACGTCTAAACCAGCTGGCAAGTAAACTGAATTCCTAATTGTGTCAAGTAACTAATAAATTTATCCTAATTTCTAATTAACCGTGCTATTTAAATCAGAACTAAACTATTCAGAATAAGACACTTTGTGAAACTCATCAGATTTATGTATGAAATATTCCCTTGGAAACCTCACTAAATACAGTACAAAACTTAACAACTTCACGTTATGAATGTATTACTAAAAATGACTGTGCCTCAATTTCTAGAATTAACAAAGCCCATTAGTGTCAAATATTGTTTAGTCTAATTCATTCTCTTTTGATTCCCTCGGAGCTGCCTGTGCTCAGAGCCCGTTGCCGCAATCATAGTTATAAAATAATAAACAGTTTTCAGGGTCTCGCTCGAATTATGAACGAGGGATGAAGTTCAAAAACAAATCGACATTTCATAGGCGAATAGGCGTAACCCACAATTTGCAAATTGTTCAGGAGGTAGTAAAAACTGAATAAATTATTCACTTTTGGAGGATTTTTCACGAAATTTTTACTGTTAATCAATGACATGCGTGTGTGTCCGATGCAATTTCATATAAAATGCATTCTGCAATTTATTTTTCAGAAATTACTAACTAATTAGACCAAATGTTGGTTACGCCCTCTGGATTGGTATTTCATTATTTTGGCTTAAGCCTTGGTTTCCCGAGACAATATTGTTGGTTAAGCTTGGTTGGCTTGCATTCGATATTTTTGTTATAGCTTAAGTTTTTTTGTGTAAGAAAAGATTTATTTAATTTAAATTATTGTGTTTTTACTGGAAACTCAAAGTATTGCATAACAAATAAAAATAGTAATGTAATTATTATATTTTTTTTCGCCGTATTTTTCTTTCCAACACTTTTCGCAATATTATTTTTACTCGCAATTTTTAACTTCTGTGATTTTTTTTTCTTTTTTGATAATTGAAGAAGATGCTGAAGTTGACTGACAAAATTTCATCTAAAACCGATTCAAACAAATCTTCCTCATCGGTTTCTGCAAGGACATTAGGAACATCTTCACTTTTCGTCATTTTCAGGTATTCATCTTTATAGTTGTGCGGAATTATGGATTTATCTACCAATGTTTTCAAGTTCTTATATTTTTTAGAGCAATAGGCAATTTTCTGTTATAAAGTGAGGATGGTGATGGCGGAGCAGATCTTCTTGAATTGCGTACGGGCAGAATTAGGAGTGTATTCATTTCCAGGTTTGTAGGAATAGCACAAGTATAACGTTATCTTTTGAAAAAAATACCCTCTTTATACTCTTCAGGCTTAGGTGTTTGCCACAATCCGTTTTTGTAATATTATTAGGAAATACCACTGATTGTAGAAGTTTGTAGTCTTTAAAATCCTCAAATGATAATTTGGAAACTTGATAAGGTAAACTTTCTCTACAATTTCTAATTAAAGTGGGCCATTCAGACGGTACCCAAACAATTTTGCGTCTAAGTGATCTGTCAATTGTAGCATGTACAGAATCAACTGGCATATAAATATGTTCTGGGAGAAGAAATGTAATACATATTGAGCTTGTATTTTCACTTTCATAGCGCATAAACCATGTAAGAGCACTTGTAACCTGTCGATTCTTGTTTTGTCACACATTAATGAGATCGTTTTAATGTTTCTTCTTTGATCAGCTTTTTTTAGATAATCAATAAGCACTGAACATATCTCATAACTTCCACGTTTTTCGTCTTGCTCACCCCATAAGTAACAGAAAACAGTTTTTGTTCCTGACTGTAACGATAATTTTAACAAATTATGGTTACGACCTTGCTATCCTGTTTTAAATCGAAATGTCCTGATTTTGGTTCATGCGCGAATCAATCACTTGACGAGTGCACGGACAGAACAGAACGGAAGGGTCTTTGGGTGTTCTTTGAGTAGGGAGGTGAGCGTAGCATTTTATTATCGTCAAATTATTAATTTGAAGTATTTAATAATTAGTACAATTTCATTTTACCAATTTGAGCATGTAGGGTATTCCTAGGTTCTTGATAAAGTAATTATTTCCTTATATAGGCTTTAATATCGATTTTTATCGAGTTTTATTAGTTTAATGTAAAGCTCGTTGGCTAATCGCCATATTTGCGCGTCCTTTACATTTTATTAAATTCATGAGTTTGGATAACCTTACTGGCTCTATAGATGAAATTTATATCGTTTATCGTATCTTATTAATAATTATCTTATCGTACCGCGTAAATTAGCATTATTGTTGCTAATTTGCTACCCTCACTTACCTCTTGGACTCAAGTCCTTTTTTCTTCCTGCTGAAGAACACGCAAAGCCTCGTCGTGACTAAAAAGTCTGTCTATTTTGATGTCAGTTAATTAAATTTTTCTTTATTATTACAAAGCTACATATTTTGAATTTACGGATTCATAAAGGCTGTTGCCTAGATTTTTTGCTAGTATTAACGTATTGAAGACGATTAACTTGATTTCTTAAAGTTTATTAGACTCTACCGATTTTTACCGTAAATAACGTTTATAACTTAAAGTACCGCACCACTTATCTTGTCTGTGGAAATTAATAGAATTTATTTAAAATAAAAATTTTTTCTTTTTCTCTCAAATAATTAATAGATTTTATTTTTGTGAAAATTCATATAATTTATTTAAATAATAAATTATTCACTATCTTTATCTAAAAATTAATATAATTTATCTAAAAGGTAAAGAAGTATCTTTCTGCTTTCCTGTTATACTGTTACACGGTGTGACAATGAAATAAATCACTATATTTCAGTTGCAGAACTCATATTTAATTTTTCCTCTTTTGTATTTGTTTAAGCACATTTATTAAATTGTGTTTCAAAAATTTATTGTCGGGTATTAATTTTTCCTTTGGATGAAGGTATATATTTATGTTTGGTAAACTTTATAATTTATTTCAATTTGCATAATTATTATAAATAATTAATATCGTAATTCTTAAGAGTTATCTTAGTGTTTTTTATTTTTTACCTTAAATTCATTTTTAAATTGAATTAATTAAACCATAAGTTATTACTTCCAAGTTGAGTAATTATTTTGATTAAGTAATTATCTTTTTACTATTTTTGTCTCTTAACTATTTTTCTTATCAAGGAAAATAGTATAACTTTTTCAAACCTTTGGATTAAGTTGTTAGTATCTATCGGTAATTTTCTCATCTAGAAAATTGACCGAGTAGTAATTTTTTTAACTAATTCTATTAGTTGATTTTAGTACTGTTTATACACAGTAGTTTTTTCTTTTGCCTTATTGTATTTTTTCGTTCAACCGTAGCTTCACCTATACATATTTTCTGTATTTGTTATTAATTTTGACTGGTAATTTTTCTTTTATGCTCGAGACCGAGAAGAAGGTTCAACTATAAATCCCATAGGACAGGGTATTTTTTTTGTTGGTTGAAATAACCATTTAGATCAGCAGTAGCCGTTGTTCCCCTAGGAGTTTGCAGTCTATATATCCTCACCAGGAAACTGTCCGCCGAGCTATAGTTCGAGAAGGAACAAGACGATCAACCTGGAGAGATTCTATTGACCTAGTTTAGAATAAGGTACTGTCTATCTGTCTGTTTAAAAAATCTATAACCTGCCAGGTCTTATCTTTCATCGTACCAGCCAAAGTAATAAATTTTGTAAATGTTGGGGTAGTTGCGGGGAAGGAAAAAATACAATCTCCTTGGTAATATTTTTTTTGTTCTGCTTCACAGGTTTAATTTTCCACTTTTCCTGTTGTAAATAATTTTTTTATTTAATTTGTAATATATTTGTTTTTATTAAAATTCTGTTTTTTTATTTTTCTAAGAGGGACGGGTCTGTTCTCACATTCTCGAGTTTGTTGGATTGATACCAGTAACTATTGTTATTAATATTTTTATTGATAACATGGCGCCCAATTCTCTTGTCTTAATTAATTTAATATCGAATAAAAAAAGTAGTTACGGGAATCATCCAGCATTCTATAAGTGATATTTCATAAGGTTAAACTACAGTAATCACTATTTAGCTTTGTTGATAAATAAGGCTAAAAGCATCTCTGAAAATATTTATCAATATTTAACAACTGTCCTGACCTACGAACCCACCGAAATCACTGAGCAGCCGACAGGCAATATAAAAACTTAACCAATTGGACCACTCTTTGTTTATGAGAGGCCTAATAAAACAGGTAATTATAAATTATATCTTAGGGTGGTTACATGACTTAAAAAGTTTCATTATAATATGCATATTTACGTGAATAGTAGAGCAGCATGTTATCACCATGCGGAGTGTTTAACAATTTTTTGCAAATCAAAACTTGTACATAAAAAAACTATTATCATTTTTTAACCGCTCTTGGTCAATTAAATGCACCTGCTTTGAATCTTCTTTCTCTTCTAAATGAATTTGTAATTTTTTATTAAACTCATCAGATACTTCATAATTTTCTTTTCTTTCACACGTTTCAAATTTATCTTTTTTTCGGCACATGGAATCATACACTAAATTTTGTTTTAAAAATTACTCTGAACAATTTTTCTGTAACCGCCCCAATTTCATTCATGCTGCAATGTTTTTTGTATATTCGATATAAGTTGGCAACGTCCCTAAACTCTGCAGGTAAGTAACGATTTGTAGTACTGCCTCTACAGTAACGCCGGCTCCACACACTGGCCCCAACGATGGGGCCAGAGTTGGGCCCAACTTTTGTGACGATCAGTGTAATGTCCAAACATTGGGGCCAAGCCTTAGAAGGGTTCGCAACGGGCCAATGTAAAGGTGACAAAAATGTCTGATTTAGATATCGCTGTTGGTGCATTCACTGTCATGAGTGCTTCATACAATTATATGTTACATTTAACAATGAGAAAGATACCACAAAGAAGAAGATGGTGGGTTACAACACTTCATACATTGCGAAACCAGTGAGTTAACTCAAGCACTACAAGCTAAATATAATATTAAATATGCTTATTTAATTTCAGGGATGATGGACGTCAGTTGTTATATGACTTAGTTAGGGAGCCTTCTGGAGATTTCGATAACTTTTGTCGTGCCCATGTATGCATGTACACATGATAAATGATAAATCTATTAATTTGGTCTTCTCTTTCAATGTATGGTGGAATGGTAGTATACGAATGTCCACCGTTTGTGTTTGTATATTATAATTATTATGTTATATATATGACACAATAAGCATATTTCTATTCTACGATTACTAAAATATTTTCATTACCGGACACTGGTGGAGATGGTACTGCAGGAGTTCCTTGTAACGAGACATCCAAATTTTCAACATCACTAGAAGAAGACACTATCTTCTTTTTGCTCAATCTTTTTGCAGGTAAAACGTCAACATCTGACATATCGGATGTGTAACTGGCTTTTGAGGCTTTTGCTGTAACAATTTGGAAACTGTCATATCTACGTACTGACAACAACTTTACATCATATTTTGCCCAATCGCTTCCTGGCTCTTCTTCATTTTTTATGACTCGCTCTATTTTTGTCGTGAATATCTGATACACACACGCTTCTTCAGTTTCATTAAACCAAATACTTGGTAACACCTCCACTTCATTACTACACAAAAATTTAACCACCACCCAAGTCATGGTTTACTGAAAAATATTTGTTACTTATTTACATACAGAATTTTCCAGATTTTATAATTTTGAAAATGGCTTACAAATATTAGTGATGAAATCTTATTGGTGGAAAGTTAAAATAAAACATTGAATAAAATCATAGAACGGATCCAACCACTGAATCTGTTCTGTTTCAATTCAGTAATTTTCAACGACATAAATATGATTCACAATTCAATAATCACATCCAAACAAAAATATTTTTTTACGTAGCCTCAACGATAAAACAAAGAAATTTATATTAAATTTTTTCTTTTACAGTTATTTTTAAATATTCCATATATAATTGTAATAAAATGATGGTGAAGTAAATAATAAAGCACTTACCATTATTTCTAATCAAATTATTAATAAAACAATAATACAATATGACAGCACAACATCGTGATAATAGGTTTGTCCAAGCAGTAGTCAAAGTAGCTTCTGGGGGCTCCTTTATAGTTACTGCACATACTCAGTACACTCACTAACTATCTCAAACTGCTGCTTGTACAAACCTAACAAAATGTCAATATGACAAAATAAATTAAAGGTGAGATTACGTCACATCTCTCAAAAATGTTCCTTGTAAATCCGTAGAGGGCAACTGACAAATTCTCATAAAGCCTTTAGCCTACCTATAATAACTAACAATTATTAAATTAACCCGTAACAGTGACCTGTACAGCCTAGACACCTACCTTTCAATCTAGCCGAGTTAGAAGTAACTCTGCGAATCACTAAATTAGATCTTTAGCCGATATAGGACAATATATCAAGGTCAAACAAAAAATTGGTGGGGCATAGGATTTTCATCGATCTAGTCTGGTACAACTTGATACACGGTAAACTCAGTACCTCTGGTAACAGTATCGTTTGTGCTCAGAAAATAAAATAGCATTATTAAATAAAAATTTCAAGGCATTTTGACAGATACCTAGTTTTTATATATGTATTCTCTAAATGTTATTTGTGACAGTCTCGTATTTTTTCTTTTCCTTTTGGGATTTTCTACCACATACATAATAATATATCTTCTTTGTAAAAAATCTACAAAACATGGATTAACCAGTATATAACTGGGAAATAACATTAGCGCCTTTAACTTTACATCAGAGGAACAGTCAGAAGGTGTTTTTTGGCATTTAAAAATAAACAAAAAAATAAATAAAATATTTTCCTTCGTGTGTTTTTTGGTAGGCATGAAGTATGAACAGAGAGGGAGTTACAGATACATTTCATGTATGTTATTTAGTATAAAAGACATCGGCAATGAGTGACACATTAAAAATATTAAATTATAATTACATTATAATTTAAACAGGGATGTAAACATTATTTTATATTTGATAACCTAGAATGATGTATAATAAGTAATTTATTTATAAAATATTATAAAAATTTTAATTATTCCAAAATTTTGATTTCAATATTCAGTAGCAGATTATTTTTATAAAATCTGACTAATATGCTACTTACCTGGGAACAAGAAATTAATTTAATTTAAATGTAGCAATGGAAAGACAACAAAACCATTTTGATGCGGTAATCGCACCAATTTAAATTCTATTTCTAATATAGGTCAAAACATAATTTCTCACACATTTTTAACTACATAAATATTCAGCAGAGAGGAGGAGCATGGACTTTGAAAAAAGTCATTTTTTTTCTGGTACCTCTGACCTATAACTACATACTGATTTAACTCTGATGATAATGCAAAATTCATCATTTCGATTACAGATTGATCCTTTAATATACAACAAGAATCATTACGAGAAATAGAAAGTTTATAATTTTGAAATTTTGCAGATTTATGCTCTGGAGCTGTGCAACCTGCAATTAATGTACCACTAGAGTATTGCTGATCTAACTGAAACTCTAAAGACGCGTTAGATATAAAATTGATTTTATTTACATTTAATTCTTTACTTCTACGAATAACTTGGGCCAAAGGATTGGCATGCTTTCTAACCAAATTCAACAAAGATTGTGAATAATTTTCGCTAGAAAAATTATTAAAATTTTCTAAACTTCCAAAATGTTTAACATCATCTACTAAGTGCAACAAATTATGAAAGTTGTGTGATAAAAAGTAAGAACCATACAGACTTTTAGTTGTTTTCACAAAAAAAAAAATTAAAAGTGATTCAGCGTAGTCAACCATTGTCTCTGTTTTGCAAAATTTATCACTTGACAATAGAGTTATTGCAACAGTTAATGTTAAAGAATGTTGATATTTCTGTTTATACAGCTTATTTCTTAAAACTACTGGTCCCGTATATGACAGAACTGACGAAATTCAGTAGCTTTCCATCGTTTAACTTCAAGCATACTTCTAGGTTTCTAGCAAACTCAGATGGTACATATGGTGAAAATGACTAAAGTTTTTGAAATAGTATTGAACTCTGAACTTGAAAATTTATGTGGTGAGGGACCAAAGCACCAAGTACCACAAAGAAGTTTTTTAACTACCGCCAATAAAACGAGATGCATATAGTCCAAAGGAATATCCTTTATTAAATCAATACCTGGGATATTTGCCAATATTGTGTGACCCGTATGATGATCCTGGTCGTTCTGTTCAACAGGTTTTAAGGAAATAACCTGTACTCAGAATGCCCTTTAATATATAAAATTGAAGCTTTTGTTACAGCATAAAATAAAAACATTGAAATTTGGAAGGGTATGTATTCCCAAATAAAACAATACCGTTTTGTGTCAAATTTGCAGCCTCATTGACAAAATCGGCAAGAAAAACATTAATATCAACAGGTTTCGCATACCCGTGATACACACCTATAAGAAATACATTCTTTTTTTAAATTTAGACTTTTGCTTATTCCTAAGAGCCCGCGCAGACAGAGGGCGGTCACGCGTTCCAAGTTCCGCGTTCAGAGTTCTGCGTTATTTTTTTGGAGTTATGAGGGCACACATGCGGCGGTCAATTACCATCGTTCCAGTTTTGTTCCAAATATTGTGCGTGAAACATGTTCTCAGATAGTTCATCTTCCGACGCAGAAGAAGCATTGCTTTTGTGGAGCCTGGAAGCGTCCAAGAGAAAAAGAAAAAGGAAACACTGGGTGCTCCCAATTAACAGCAAGCGAGGAGATCAAGGAGAATTTGATACTCTTTTTACTGAATTGCTTGAAGATGAAGAACGATTTTTTATTTATTTTCGTATGTCAATAAATAGCTTCAATGAATTGTACAGTTTAATAAAACATGATATAGACAAACAAGATACCAACTGGAGGAAGGCCATTCCTGCAAAAGAGAGGCTGGCAGTATTTTTAAGGTAATTTTTCATTATTTTACAGATTGTACAAAAAGCAATGAAACTATCACATTACAAATTATTTCGCATTTACTGTTACAAGTTTGTGTAAGTACGTGAATGAATCATGTCATTTGAATCCGAAAGTGTAGGTGCTACGATACTGAGTGAATTCTTGAGATATTACCGAACATTGAAATTCTTTTTGAACTGGTTGTAGTGTAAATGGAGAAGAACTAGCATTTTCTCGAACCGTGCCACTTGCTGGGATACTTTTAGGAAGACTTCTAGAAGTAGAAAAATTTGAAAGAGTCGACTGCGGTCTTTCCTGTTCTGTTGATGATATAGATATAGCACGGGGCAATTGGTCATGAGATGATGTACTGGTGAAACAATCTCTTGATGGTAATTGTTGCATCATTTCAAGGATAATAATATTAGTATCCCCTGCTGCTTGTAATTCATACCGAGCAAATAAAGTTGCTATATCTAGTTTTAGCATAGCTTGCCTTCTGGGTGGAAACTTTTTTAAAACTTTGAGCGTAGCTTAGAAACAAATGATCTACCTCATCCACTGTTCTATGTTGCTTTTGCTCGTTTTTCTTTTTTAGGTATTCCAGTACTTTATCACTCGGTTCTTCAGTTTTTTTCGCTTTTCTTTTTTTATTTTCGCAACGAGTATTAGTTTCTGATGGGACCTCATGAACTTCCGATTCGCTACGTGTGGAGTTTAAGTCTTCTGTGATTGACGATTTGTTTCTCCAGTCTGGCTAGTGGTATTAGTTTCGGTTGTTCTTCTGAACTTAAAATCGTCTAGAAACCTCATTAGATCTGCCCAAGGCCAGTTTTTGTATTTTTTATACCCTTGACCTGAGTGGGTTTGAGTATTTTTCTGGAACTTATTATAGTTGTCCTTGAGATTTTTCCATTTAATACTCCAGTGTTTACCTGAAAAAAATAATTTTATTAGTAATATAAAACTCCAGATGGATGGCAAGACTGATATATTATTATTAGCCTAAGTTTGCCTTAAAGATTCATCTAGGTCATAGAAAACATTAACAACAGCAATGAAATGTAAAATCAATACAAATGAAGAATGAGGAAAAAAACAACACTTAAGATAAAAAATCAAGAAGTGACAATATCTTGCCCTTTTTTTTTCTCGTTTCAGATACCTTGCTACAGGAGATTACTATAAAACAATCGGCCATTCTTACCGAATGGGATTTACAACGGTTGGCATAATAGTCAAGGAAGTAAGTAAAGCGATCTGGAAAGCATTACAACCACTATATTTGCCATTCCCCACGGAAACAATATGGAAACAGTCTGAAAGCGGATTTAAGGAGAGGTGGGGATTTCCCAATTGTATTGGTAGTATTGATGGCAAACATGTTTATATAAAATGCCCGCCCAACAGTGGAACATTACATTTTTGCTATAAACAGAGATTCTCCGTAGTCCTGCTTGACATAGTTGACCCAGATTACAAATTTATAATGATTGATGTTGGTAGTTATGGAAAAGATAGCGATAGCACAATTTTTCAAAGGTCTTCGTTCTATCAAAAACTCGTTGACAACCAATTGAACATTCCCGGACCAAAGCCATTACCAGGGAGAGAACAACAAACGCCTCACGTTTTTATTGGAGACGGTGGTTTCAAATTGGAGCCATTCTTGATGAGACCTTTCCCAAATGATGTAGCTATTCAAGATGAAAGAAAACTAAAATACAATAAGAGACTAATGGCCATTGCACCGTAATGTTAAACTAGGCCTATATTTAAGTAGCGTTTAGACAGTGACTTTCACCATTTGATTATCGTTCAAACGCCACAATCTAAGTTAGACTTAAATATAAGCTTTAAGCTTAACACTACGGTGCAATCGGCCATCAGTAGTGCAAGACGTATTGTAGAGAGTTCTTTCGGAATTTTGGTTCAAAATGGAGGTGTTTTTTAAAACCATTTGAAGTAAATGTTAACACTGTGGTTGATGTCGTAAAGGCTGCTTGTTGTTTGCATAACTTTTTTAGAGTCAAAGGAGAATTCCAGATAAATGAAGAAGAAGATATAATCGATTTATATCGACACGGTCATGCCTTCAAGAAGTTTTCAACAAACAAAATCACAGAAGCAATTGGACACGTATGCAGTTCGAGAACAGTTTATTTCTTATTTTAATGAATAATGTATGAACTAGTACTGATAAAACATTAAAACAAATAAAAACAAAACATATCTCTTTACTTACCATCCTCAGTTCCCATCTCTCTTGCTTGATTTCAAGCCAAGCTTCTGCTTTCTTGTCACGATTTTTATAAGCATTATCACTTAAATCATATAACAAATGTCTTTCTCGAACTAATTCAAATAATTTTTCTGTTTCCGACATGGCAGAGTTCACGCGTTCTTTGTCTTTCAGTGAATAGAACGCCCGAACGCAAAGTTCTCATTGACTGCCGCGGTCTGACTACCGGCAGTACGTGTTGTTACTACTAGGAAGTACATTATACAAAAGAACGCAGAACTCTGAACGCGGAACTCGGAACGCGTGACCGCCCTCCGTCTGCGCGGGCTCTAATATAGGGTACAACTGACTAGATGAACTTTTTGTTAGAGGTAGCCGATCAATATTAATTCCAATTTCAATTTTATCTGATGGTTTCACATTAAAATTTTTATATTGCGATTCTAGGGAGGTTTGCAAACCAATATGGCAATAATGACCAGTTTTGACATCTCGGGACAAGTTTTTTCGAGGAGTTTGTAAAAACTTCTTTGGATCTTTGGGTTAGATCCTTCAGTTCTTTACTGTCAGATTCAGAGAGAATGTTTAATAATTTCTTTTAAAGCAGTATGGGCAATTTTGTTACAGCCCAATCTCTTAATGTATTCTTAATGTCTGGAAATGGTAAAAAAACGTTTCTGAATCTCGGACTGAATATTTATTATTACTAGGGCTAGGGCAGGAATTATCTACTGGGTCAGCTTGTGAACTATCGGAATCAATATCGCTAGAATTATTTTGATTAGAAAATCGTACATCAAATGGTGCTGAATTAATTGCATTGTCATAAAAATGAGCTGCTGTTGAAAGCTTCTTATTACAATTTAAAGCATCGGGTAAAGCAAGAATGGCGTTATATTCAGAGTCGGTTTCGTTTTGATTGAGGTTATAACCTTCCAAACACGAACTAGCAGAACTGCTAGAATCTTTACTGTTAATTACATTTAAAACATCCTGAACGTCCTTAGTATACTGTCTGTACCAAGTACTACTTCTCTTTGGATATTTTGACATTTTTTTAAGAAAAAAATGTACTTTATCTACTTACAGTACCTATTGATTTAGTAGCATACAAAAAACAATACTAAAAACAAAATACGTACCTGTAATGACGTTTGTAACAAACGGTTGTTATTACTATTATATTTATTATTATTAAAAACACTTATCTATGATTAAAATTTAAAAACTACCACCACTTTGCCGAAGAACTAAAACTTTATTGAAGCGGGTTGTCTCTGTTGAAGCTATGATGACGTGTAGGGCAGGAATAGCGACTGTTGATTGGCGGGATAGTTGACGTTATGGCAAGCGGTTCTATTTAGCGGGAAATTTGAATTAGGGAGTGATTTTTTAATACATTGTGTCTAATGTTAATGTACTTATATATTACTACATAAACATAATATTACATAATTAATTAAAAATTACTATATTTGGTATTGATAAATTAATTTATATAATGTATATTTGTTTCCTGTTAAATTTTATTGAACAAAATTTGTCTCCTAACAAATATCTTAGAATATTCCTGTAATATGAAACCAAATATCTATATAGCAGTAAGAATAATGTTGAAATGTTGCGTAAGAAGTTTTAGAATATTATAATTTACATGTTTTAGGAATCTCTCTTGGAATAACAAAATTCTTTACGCTAACAACATCATTCTTAGAATATTCCTATAATATGATATCCCAATAAGAATAATCGTGAAATATTGCATAAGAATAATAAGATACAATGAACATAAACACATATTAAAGATTTTACAAAATAATCAAGACATGTACAGCTGTACATATGTAAACAAATGTTGCATGAATCACATGAAATAAAACAACATTTAAAATTGTACTACATTTTTTTTGCAATATTTTTATTTTTCCACTCGTTTTCTAAAAGCGGAAGAATTTCATAATAACTATTTGCAGCCAATCGATGTCTCTTTGCAATGTCTATTTGATGACCACCTTTCTTCCCTTTTGTAAGCTTAATAACCCTTTCCACCATTTTGTCGCGAGTATATTTTAGCACGGCATTAAGTCCTAGGTCTAGCCGTTTAATTTTTCGTTTACACAAATAAAAATATTTCATACATTTGTGCATGGACTCTAACCTCATGTTTGTGTTAATCCCACTTTGTTTTCTATAACACATTGCCCATTATTTGCGATTTAGATAATAACTTTTAAAACAAATTCCGAAATCCTTAGTTTCATTATCATCTAAAAGTTTTTGTAGAAAATTTTCTAACTGACTTTCAAATGATTCACAGTCTAAATTATATTGTAAAATCTTAATAGATTTATAAATTATAGAACGAAGGTTTATAGGTAATTTAGAAATATTGCTCTGCCACGCTCTATCAACGTGCCAAGAGCAAAATAGATGATTCTGTACTGTACTCATTACCTGTTGCCATGAAGTCTAAAAAGTCGATTCCATATCAGACATAAAAGTTTTAGCATTAATACTACCTACTTTTGATTTGATAATATTAAAAAATAAAATAATTGTATGTGTGTCATGTCTATTTGAAAACATGTATGTAACTGGAAAACCTTCTCCAAACTCATCAACAACCATGAGGGTTGTCATTAGAAAATCATATTTATTTAATCCATGGGTTGAATCAATAGCAACAATATTTTTGCCAAATTTCATTAACATTTCTTGTTGATAACGATTCATTATTATCAAACAAAAATCAGATTCTTCTAAATCTTCCTTTTTTTCTCCTTGTTTTTTGTAATATAACACTGGATTTTCTTCATTATCATTACAAAACTGTGACACCCACAAGTCTACACTGACTGCATCATTTTCATGCCGTATGCCATCACGACTCTCTATTTTAAAACTTCTTTGAACATTAACAACATCTTTTCTTGTCAAGAGATCTACACGTTTTAGTTTTTTCCCAATTCTGTCTCTGGTCATATCCAATATTCTGAAATAAATATTTGTTATTTCTTATGTACATTAATGAATTATTTTCAAAAATTCTATTGCTGTTTCAATAAATTTTAAACAGCCTACTATCGAACTATTAATAGACTCCTTACTTGGTATGAGTAGCACCATTGAGAAGCATGGATGCAACAGTTTGCCTATCGGAATGACTTAGTCGTAGATGCTGTATATCCATATTGTGCCCATAGTGTGTTAATATTACCTGAACAATAGTTTTTTGTTCATTATCACAAATAACTATCATTTGGCTTATGCAATTATAATTTAATTTACAAGATCCTTGAGACTTTCCAGAACGTAAATTATTATCACTTGCTTGAGGGATTGTTCCTATAAAATACGTATAAATATTAATTATAAATTTATATATCAAAAAAATACCTATTCCATGGTATTTTTTATTAGGAAATACTAACCCGATCTATTACATTTAAAAATATGTACATAACCCTCTTGCTTTGTTTTTCTTTTTCCACACATCAAAATATAGCTGGACATTGTTCTCCTTTCAAATTCATTCTTCCAGCACATAAACTCTAAAAAAACATTAAAAATTAAATAATGAATGTGTATTTTAATATTTAGAACAACCTGAAAAATCTTTAAATTCTATTTTTTCTTCTTCTATAGATAATTTGTGTACTTCACGAAGATGGAAAACAAGATTGGCAATTGTCTTAAAGGAAGCATTACATGAATTTTCATGACACACATTTTATAGACAGTTTTGTCATAAGACAAAGGGAACACTTTTTTTTAAAAAAATGCACACTTCTTTTATGTCTATTTAGAGATGACTGCTGTTGAAAGGTAACTCCACACATTTGACACAAACTGCCATTTTTTTTAATTATAAATCAGTTATTATATATCATTAACAAATGATCAAACTTCAAACTGACAGGCACAGAACAGATATATACTGACAGGCACAGAATATATAAACCCTCTGACAGGCATCACACTTAACTGACAGCTAATACATCAGCGCCATCGACGGCATAAATCGAAGCTCGGTACGGCGCTCAGCTTTTAGCTTCTCGTCAAGGTATGATGCCTTTTATTGCATTTTCTACATGTCGAATGGGACATACAGTTTGGTAAAAAATGACCCTGCCTCAAACAATTAAGACATAGTTTAAATTCTTTTGCTAGTTTACTACGATCACTTACGCTGAGCTTAAGAAATTCGTTACAAAATTGTGTATAATGTTCATCTTTGCAATGGCTACATGAAACATTTGTGACAGTGAATGATTTGGTTGTACGAGAGTTAACATTAAGGATTGGTTCTGTTTTGTTATGTTGAAATAACTTTGGTTAAGAGTTTCTAAAGTATTCAATTTGTTAAGAAATTTTGAATAGCGTATAATTTGATTATTCGATTTATTGTTTAACATATTTTCCCATTCTTTAATAGTGTGAATGTCCAATTTATTTGTAACAATGGGTACTAATATAGCATGCCATGACTCTACTGGTTGGTCAAGATATTTTAAACACTCCGTGTGTGTCTGTACTGTGTCAGTTAAGTATTTTAATGAATTAAAAGATTTGCGATTCATAGCAGGAATGTCTAAGAGAGCTTGAATATGATTGTAAATAATTTTCCGTTTATTGTCATAACGTCTTTTTAATGTATCTAGAGCTATGTTATAGTTTTGGTTTGTACTTTTTTAAAGAACGTAACAACCTAATGGCTCACCCTGTAGAGATGATTTTAAATACGCCAATTTTTGTGCTTCCGTTAGATCTGAATTTTCATCTATTAAAGATTTAAATGAATCAAAAAATTCATGCCACAAAGTGAAAGTACCATCAAAAGTGGGTAATTTGATAGTAGGTGATTTTATTACACCTTTTCTTTCAGTATGAGAAGTTGGAATGTTTTCACCACCACTGTTGCTGCTGTGAGGGCAACTCTTAACATAATGATTTTCAGGTTGTTCGTCATATTTTGATATAATAACTTTAACTTTACTTGTTAATTCAAAAAATGTGTCTTGGAACTCTTCAAGTTCAATGTCATTTTCATTTTCAACATCACCCTGTAATAAGGCAATTTCCAATTGAATTTCATTAGATAGTTCTAGAATATTTTTTTGTTTGCCTTAACCTCGTTTTTAGATTAGTTAAATCAATTTCCGTTAAATTTTCAGTGTCTAACTTCGTAAAGAATTTGTTAAATAGTGTTAATTGTTTTTTACAATTTGCCTTTTTTTGTTTAAAACTTTTTAGTTGTTCTTCCAAATTGTCAATAAATCAAAATGTGTATGTATAAAAATAGTTAATAAGAGCAATAAACAGACTTAAGAGTGCTTTTAAAAATGATACTTCAGGACTTACGTGATTAATACGTGCATTGAATAAATATTAAAATATTTTTTTGATTCCAAGTCCGCTGATGATACTTGGTGGTGTATTTCTCGGGCTACAGCCGCTCGCCGTGTGTACTACGCCTACGTGACGTTACTTTTTGTTGATATGGCCGCCTGGCCTGCACTTGTTGATTCAGAATAATTCGGCTCGTAATAAAGGACCAATGTTTGTTGATATATTTAACACCTTCGAGCTGTACTTCTCTACTTCGTATCTGTTGCTGTAATTTGTATTTGGCATTAAGCTAAAAGACATTGATTGGAAAATAATGTGTATTAGAACCATATGATTACAACGTTCTCTATACAAAGACAGAAGCCAACTGGCCCACACAGTGACAGTACAATACATTCGCTGGCCGCGCATGTGCAATTCATAGCGTGCGAAAATTCAAATATTTGAAAATATAAAATATTATAATATAAATGAATACAGCTCTTAACACTGGTAATTTCAGCTATTCATTCACTACATTTAAGTCTGCAGTTCGAAAGAGTTTTGCATTTTCTTTCTCAAACTATCTTGTTTTTGTTCGTAATATACTGTTTCCCAAAATTACGCACTGATTTACGTGTCTCCCACTTCATTCTACTTTCGCCTTTCGTGGTCTTTCTTCCTCTTTTCTTTATTTCTGATCTATTATTCTTAGTTGTACTCGAACCGGGTTCTATGTTTTCTTTAGTTATATTTGCGTCCTCGTTTCTCTTATTTGATACAATCTTCTTTTTTTATTTTTGTATATTGCGTTCGCTTGTTCATTTTCAGAACTACTGTTATTTTTAGAACTGCCCGGTGCATAATCTTTGTCAGTATCATTGTCATCAACTAGTTCATCATCTAAGCTCATTTCAAATAACTGAACTATTGGTTTACATTTTTCACAATGTTCTTCATTGATTACATTTTTAACATGTAACACTGTGACCTTGGCAGATGGTAGTAAGTTTTGAGATGAGTTTAGAATGTTTACATTGTTGCCCTTATTCTGAGTTTCCTGCTTTTTATCTCTAATATCCGCAGACCACTCTGATGAACATTCTTCTTTTTCCATATCATCCATTAGAATAGCTTCATTTATTACTTGTGCTATTGTGCTTTCAACAGATGCAGGTAAGCTTGGAACTAGACTCGACCCTAAATAATATAATATATATATATATATATAAAAAAAAAAAAAAAAAAAAAAATATATATATATATAAAAAAAAAAAAAAAAAAAAAAAAAAAAAAAAAAAAAAAAAAAAAAAAAAAAAAAAAAAAAAAAAAAAAAAAAAAAAAAAAAAAAAAAAAAGAAAAAAAAAAAAAAAAAAAAAAAAAAAAAAAAAAAAAAAAAAAATATATATATATATATATATATATATATATATATATATATATATATTGCGAAACTACTACACATACGTTCAATAACAACTTATTTTCGGTGAGTTAAATTTTTTCTAGGTTATAGAAAATAAATAATTCATAATATAAATTTAATTGAAAAATAAACTAAACTGTAAAAAGTAAAATAGTTCAAATTTAGGGCATTTTAGTTTAAATGTAAATTAAGTGGTATTTAAATAAATACTTAGGTATCATACCTGAACTATTACTATCTTGGAGGCAAAACCCACTATTCAAAATATCTAACTAATGATTATTAAATCTAAAAATAGTAAGTGCCCCTAGGATAAGCATTTTCATAAAAATTCTGTTATTATTTTACCTCCGTCTTCAGATTGCAAAGTATACACCATACTCTTAATTTCACCACCTAGATCATCAATATTCTTTGTATTTTCTGGTACAAGTTATATATTGCCGACCACAGCTAGAATTACATAATAATATTAGTATTTTTAAATTATTGATTCTATTTTATATACAGGGTGAGTCAATTTTAACCTGTCAAACTTAAAGGATCGATAACACACATCAAAATGATACTAGTTTGTTCTATAAATTTAGTTCCAAAAATGTACCATTTTAAAGATATAGGGCACCATAACCAACAATGTATTCCATCGATGTTTAAAGTTTGACAGGTTAAAACTGTCTCACCCTGTATAATTTTGTTTTATTGAAAAAAGTAAAAAATAATATATTTAATATACACAAATTATGAACTCTTCTGACTTCTGTCTAGTGTACCTACGTTATTTAACATTTAATTAAAATTAATAAAAGTCAAATGACAGCCAATTAGCATTTAATTAATTATTGATACATTCTGAGATTTATTGAGATCTCAAGTTAAAAAAAATCTGACGTACCTCTCCCTAACTGTCTGAATCAGAAATCTATAATTATTTCAATACATTCCTTCCTATACAACTTTGATGTGTTCGGAAGGTAAAAATTAATAAGAAAATATAAATTGATTAGGTACTTACCGTGTTCATAGTTCAGTGTTGTTGAATTTTCACTATTCTCTTCATACACAAGGCCGGCCAATTCACAAATAATGTGTTTACTTCTTCCCGAGACATAGCATCACTTTAATTTAGTATACGTTACAAAATGTTTTATTGTGTTTTACACATAAAACAAAGTATATTATAAGTTTTAAACCTCACTAACTACAGAAACAATATTTATCATGTATTTTCTACAAAAACTGCTATGAGCTCTGTATTATTATTAAACATTCAATCAGTAAATAAGTACTGCAGATTTTAGACACCTTTTTTTAATGAAGCGCAATACTAGTACTGTGAGAATACAAATAAGTTTTATGATAAAGTTAGACAAGAGGTGTATAAGTCAACTTATGTCCACATCAACAGTTAAATTATAGGTATGTAGAAGGTATAAGTATACTTGTAGCCTCACCAACAGAAAATAAATTCTGTGTCAAGGGGTATGGGTGGACTTGTATCCATATTTTAATCAAATAAATTTTTGCAATAAGAGATATAAGTATACTTGTATCTGTTTTTCCTAATATAGAATGAAACAATAAGTGCATTTATATTTTCTTAAAATATAAATGCACTTGTATCCATTTTAATTAGTTTTTTCACTGATCAAAAAAATTAAGTACACATAACCCTATTTACCCTAAATTACATTATAAATATATTTTATAAGTCTACTTATATCTATTTTTGATTTTTCACTTTTGCTGTAATATATATTAAGTATACACATATCCGTATCTGAAAGAAATGTACACTTATATCCCTTTCTACTAAAAAAAATAAAATCTTTAAGACATACGTAGACTTATATCTCCTCGCTGAGATAATAATAGATGACTCCCCTAAACCCTTTGGTGAATAAAATTGATTCTTGGTATAAGTTGACTTATACCCCTTTTCCCGCGCACCAGCCAATTGTTATAACATATTCTGTAAAGACTCTTTACTTGCGTTCTTAAATCACACTATTTTTGTTTATAATACTCATGCGTACGTGACTCTTTTTTTCGACATTTTAAAGTAATGCTCTTTTTGCTTTATTTTAAAAATGAGTTCTTTACTAAACCAGATCGGGAATCTTTTTAACAAACGTTTGTTTCTTTGGTAAACATTATCAGAAAACATCATTTAATGTATTATAGAAAATATCTACACACCTGTCAGCCCCTTCCGTACATAAGTCCCATTTACATTCAAAAAGCATTAGATAGAGAGACAAAGTCACCCCTCCTGAAGTAGAAAATAGTCAGTGTCTCTGGTAGTTTTAAGATTGTTAGAACTTCCCGCAGTTAGGTTAAAAGTAATTTTCAGACAAGGATGATAGCTATCTATTTTTACCATAGGCGAATCACATTCATTTACCTTTGCTTCTGTCATATTATTTGTCAACACTAGGTCTAGAGTACTAGTTCCATTACTAACATCATTAATAGAGTATATGTCGTACTGACTTATTACCCGATTAATAATTCTTGTTTTGGCTGTACCGTTTCCAAGGTCATACGATACACCTGTGATTTCAGTAACATTAAAGTCTCCTATTATGTACAACTTGTCAGAGTTATTAAGATCGGCGCAATTTTCTAAGGATTCCCGAGAGCTTTCACAAATGTTCAATGTTGATCCTGAAGTAATATAGACACAGCAAATGGTTATTGTAACATTTTTTATAGTGAGTCTAACAATAATCCATTAAAAATTAATATTAATGCTTTTTTGAAACCAGAACAGGTTTATACTTTCGTTTTACACAGCACATCACACCATCACCACGATTAACGTCGGTTTCATTGTGGTTCTTGTCGTTTCTAAATACTATATAACGAGAATCACATATTTCATTATCATATAAATACTCATTTAACCATGTTTCGGTTATGCAGAGAACATCCCAATTATTTTGCAATGTACTGTCATAGAAATCTTTAATTTTTGTTCTAAGGCCTCTAACATTTTGATAAACTATGTTCGTTTTCAATATTTAGAGGAAAGGGCCCAAATATGGGCTACCGTTATGTTTTTAGATCATATCTCAATAAATACTTGTCCAGTTTGTAAAGTAAATACTCTAAACTATAGCTGGATCAGCTAGGTATGCAACCCAGTGTGCAATATCGCAATAATTTAAAAAATAGAATGGGTGTAAATGTCTTTTTTTATGAGGGTGCACTTTTTGATGAAATTTGAACTTGGCACTAAATATGGGCTACCACCAAATATAACGTGGGAGTCAATTTTAGCTGAGTTATATCAATATAAAAATAAAATTAATCATAAAATTTATTAGTTTTACAATCATAGATATTAATTAAATAATACAATAAATATCTGTCTATTTGCAGAAATCGCAGACATATTCGTCTTTTTCAGCCCCTGCGCAATCATTGTGGGCCCACATGTCGCACATAAGGCACTGGACCCATATTTCACCCCTTGTGTCACTTGAAAAAAGTCCATCGCAAAACAGACAACTTACATCACCGTCGTCTGGTTGAGTCTGGGTGTTACGAAATTCTTCGTATTCGCTGTTATCATCTGCAGGCACGAAACCATTGTTTTCTTCGGACTCGCTGCTGGATATGGGCGCCTTCCTTTTACGGCGCTTCTTTTCCTCAACTGATCCTCCTAAATTCAGATTTCTTTAGGCTTCCAAAACCTTCTTTCCCTTTCCTTTTGCTTTATTTGTTTTCCCTTTTGCTTTATTTTTGTCTCTTTTGCTTTATTTGCTTTCTCTTCAAGAGACTGGAGCAGTTCGTTTTTATACGGTGAAGAGGTAACTACCACGCATTTACTTGCTTTGCGTCCACGATTAGAAGTCTTTTTCTTCAATGAAGGCAAAGGAGAAATGTGAAATGGCGATATGAATGAGACTTGTTTCGGTTGGAAAAGTTTAGGTTTATTGGACGATTTGGATGTACTAGGTGCTGATAGATAGGACATTTCAGTTCTCTTCCCTAACTTTTCTTTTGTAGGCTGCGTCGATTTGGAAGTGGATTGTATTGAATCAGAATTGTTTTGATTGTTAACGGGTATTTTGTAAAACTTGCTTGCCGGAATGCAAGCCGAGATCGATGAGGGGTCTGACTTAGATCCAATAGAAATAGAGGATCTTGAATCCAGACTGGTTTGATTTTTTACAGATGTTTGATGAAGACTAGTATTTTTAACAATTATTCTAGGATCGCATGCCGTCAGTTTTTCTGATGTATTCGAATCCGAGTTCGTCTCATCATTTGGAAGCTGTTTTATGTATTCTTTTTCCAGAAGGTCAAAGAAGGTCTACACATTTTCCCTGTTAAACCCTCTTACACGGGTAAATAAAGTGCCTGTTGGACGTCGTACTGACAAAACCTTCCTGTGACGTCGCAAGAAAAGGCGTAACCAGACCTTACCCGCCGCACCACAAATAAAAGGATGTTTAATGTTGTTTCTCTGAGCTAAGGTGTATCCCATCCTTCTTAAATCTTTTCTTGTGAGCCCGTAGAATTTTGCTTCCATCAACAAAATATAGCGAACTAGTTCCTCCTCGACTTCATCATCTAGTACAGTTTTGCGCCCTAGTTTAATTGTAGCGGCTTCCTCTGGATCGAGTTCGACCTTTTTTGCAGAACGTTGCAAAGTAGATCGAAGCACATCAAATGTTTTTGAGGCTTTGAGGGTGCCCATCTCCTGCTGCCGGACGGCTACTATGGCACGCTGCATATCGTCTGAGTTCCATTGCTTCCGCTTTTTGTCTGAAACCTTGCTTTTAGGCATGCTGAAAAAATGTGAAATGATCATTAATGTCGGTTCTAAATATGGGCCGGTAGCCCATAATAGAAACATGGGATAGCCCATATTAGAAACAAAGGTCATCTGCGTACCAAGTGAGATTAGGGCCAAACGTGCATGATTTATGATAAAACTAACCGCACATATAAAAGCCTCATTAGTTAGCTGGTGGTTAGTACAGGAATTATTTTGAAAGTACTGTTAATTTTCGTGCATTACCAAAAACAATTTTACCTGATACAGTTCTTGTTCACATCAAAACACGATAAAAAGTAACATCAGTTTATAACATTGAGCAAATGCAGCGCCATCTACATTACAAAAGTTTAACATTACCTTCTTTCGTTTGCCATAGTCGGCAGCAGAAAACTGCTGCTGATAGCTGCATTAACCACCTAGCCCAGTGGTCGGCAAACTCATTAGTCAAAAGAGCCAAATATCAACAGTACAACGATAGAGATTTCTTTTTGAGCCAAATTTCTTAAACTTAAACTGTATAGGTAGGTACACTGTTTATTAACTTAATAAAATTTGAAGTTTTAAGCCTTAATTAAACTATAGGTACACTGAATAAAAGTTGATATATTTAATTTTTATTGATAAAAATGTTACTTAATATTTATTGATAAAAATTAAAATCAGCTTAATTAGGAACACTTAATGTGAACAATGGCCTTGCATCTCCTTAGAAAGTTTGGGTAAGTCAGGTTTGTATGACGTTTTTAATTTTAGGCATGATTCCACGTTCTCATCAATAAGCCGACTTCTTAGTTTACTCTTAATAAGGTTCATGCTTGAAAACGATTGTTCACATGAATAAGTAGACCCAAAAAGGGAAAGAACACCAAACGCTAGTTTCTTCAACTGATCATATGAGTTCGGAATACTATTCCAGGTGTTAAAAATCATCATGTCTTCTTTCTCCAGGTCTTTCAAAGCAGACCACTTGTGCTGTACACTAAGTTCACATTTGTTTTTCTCCAATATTTCCATATCAGCACAAAGACGTTCAAATTTAGAACTCCATAATTCTTTGTTTTTTAAATCCAGCAATTGCATTTCAAAGTTACTAATGTCAATATTAAAGGGTGAAAAATTTAATTCTGTTACAATAGCATTAAGAGGTTTTTTAACAAAAGCTAACGTCGGTTTGCTGTTTCTGAATTCCTCAAACCTGTTGAGGAAAGCGTCCTTCATATTTAAAATTGTTGTTTTGAAATAACTAATGTCAATATCAGAATTATTTTCTTGACGATGTTTTAGCAGGCTTGGAAAGTGAATTAAAATTTCTCTTTCAAAATCTTGAGCAAAAAGGGATAATTTGTTTTCGAATGATATAACTTCTTCTAACATCTAAAAAATTGTGTTTCCTTTCCCCTGTAGTTTACGATTAAGCTTATTTAGATGAGACGTAACGTCTACCATGAAATAAAATTTTTGTCTCCACTTATCGTCCGTTAGTTCTGGATAGTGAACACCCTTCTCAAGGAGAAATGCTTTAATTTCTGTTAATAAGGAAGCGAACCGTTTTAAAACGTTTCCTCTTGATAACCAACGTACCTTGTTATGCAACAGAAGATCTGCGTACTCACTCTTCATTTCAACTAAAAATTCTTTAAATTGGCGATGGTTAAGAGCTTTAGATATAATGGAGTTGATAATCTTAATCACCAATTCCATAACTTTGCAAATTTCTTCTGGAAATGTCTGCGCACAAAGTGCTTCTTGATGAATGATGCAATGGTAAGCAAGTATCTGGTGGTTAATTTTTTCCTTCAAAATAGCAACAAATCCTTTTCTTACGCCGGTCATACTTTTCGCTCCGTCTGTTGAAATTGATACATATGATGTTTTTCCATACACAGCATTTGCAATGTACTCTCCACGTGTTTGACCTTTGAGTGGCAATAATCCTAAAAGTTCTTCTTTAGGACCTGCAGATGAAATAAATCGTACAAAAAGTGACACTTGCGCTGTATCATTTATGTCACAAGACTCGTCAACTGCTATTGCTAAAGCTGAAACTAATTTAAGATCTTCGACTTGCTGGTTGGTTATATTCGAAGACATTTTGACTGTTCTATCTTTCACTGTTTTAGCAGACAATGGTAACTCTTTAATTTTTTTAGAATCTCTGCTTTTTTCTTAAAATCCCGAAATAGCTCTTCGGATGCATTTATAAAACAATTTTTTATGTATTCGCCGTCTGAGTATGGTTTTCCTCTCTTAGAAATCTCTTGACTAACCACAAAACTTGCAATATTAACATTGTTGGAAGAGTGCATCCAGTAATTAAATACAGAACTTGATTTTTCTTGACTCTTCTGAAGTTCCTTAACTGCTTTCTTCCTTGCATCACCGACAGGATATTTAGTGCTAAATGACGCGTATTTAGTTGTAAAGTGTCTCTCCAAATTTGACTTCTTGTTATGCGCTAATTATTTCTGACAAATAAGACAGGTCGGAAGGCTATTTGAGTTTTGAATAAACGCGAAAGTCTCGGTCCATTCAACTTTAAATTCACGGTTCTCGTCTTCCGTTTTTCTTTGCTTCTTCTTTGTAGCCATGTCCAATAGGTAGTACCTAAGAAAACATTTCATTTTATAATAATAAAGCCACCAACACAAAATAATTGCAATTTTTAAATTGACGACAAAATTACCTGTAGGATTTGTAGCTGGTTGGAAAAATACAGGTAACTTTATGCTTCGAGTACTTTTGTCACCCGCGGGCGATTTGCGGACGCGATGAGCACTGACCACTGTACACAATCAGACTGACTGAACTGACTGAAGACGCTGAAGTGATTGCGTACCCCGCGGCCCGTCTGCGCCACGTCTCACGACACCCCCACGCATGCCTGCGCGCCAGCTCGTGATAATTTGTGGCAGAGCCGCACTCAAGGGGCCAAGCCGCGGTTTGCCAACCACTGACCTAGCCCATATACCCATATACCTTTCCTCTACATTTGCCTCTAATCTAAAAATCACTCGTCAGTTCTTTCAATCGCATCAGTTGTTTGGTTATCGATACTTGGGTTAGTTTTTGGCCAATAATTGAAACGTATAATTTTAAGTTCCGGTGGCCAATATTTTTCATCGTTTAATTTGTCCAACATATGAAAAGGAGCACCTACTTTAAACGCAGCAAATTGACCCACAGTATTCAACTTTTCAACAATGAAGTCAATATCTTTATTTTTTAATTTTAAATAAGCTCCCATATTATCACCGGTTGCCTCTTTGTTTTTAATTTTCCTTATATAAAACCATACTTGCTTCGGTTTAGCATCGCCACTCAACAAGCCATCTGAGAAGTCTACTGAAGCTGTACCTACTTTTATTTTTGGCTTGGTTTTGTGTCATCGTCTTCTAGGCTGCCTAAAGTCATCGTCGCGTGACTCCGCAACTGGTCGATATTCCGTTCGATTGTAGCAATTGCCTCATCGATAGGTTGTCTTCTAGGCTCCCTGACGTCATCGTCGCGAGACTCCGCCACTGGTTGTTTAGTATTCCGTTCAATGCCCGCAGTTGCTTCATTATTCGGTTGTCTTCTAGGCTCCTTGAAGCCATTGTCGTGGGACTCCGCCACGTTGTTCGATACTCGGCTCGATGCTCGAAGTTTCTTCATTAATATGTAGATTAGGCATATTCACTGGGTTTTTTCTCGATGGTTTACTTTTGCATGTAGTCTGTTTGGATATAGATTTGGCCTCGTTGCTCTTATCATGATTATCAGCATTTTTTGTTTTATTGCTATTTAGATCTGCTGTCAATTTAACAATATCGATTTTTAATTCGGCTACTGTTTCTTTTAAATTCAAAATTTCATATTTGAGCTCGGTGATTGTTTTACTAGAGTCATCTGCTGCTTGAAGTACTTCTCCCAACTTTTCGTCCATATTGCTTGAGTAATATTTTAAGGCGTACTCCATAATAATGCCATGAATATCTTTATTTTCGAATATTTTGTTTACTTTGTTTTTGTTCCCATTTTGTTCCTTTTTAAATTTACTTATTTCCCAGAAAAAAACAGGGGTAGGCCTACTATACAGAGTTTATGACACCCAATGACTATACTGCCAGATGTTAATACATCGTGGGCTGAGACCGATGACCCTGTCCTATCTCACTTCCGAGAAATTAATCACTTGTCAACGAACAGAAAGTTTAGTAAAACACTAACTTGCCAATTTAAATACGATTATTAATTATTTCTTTTATAGAGACTATACTAGTCACGTGTTGAGAGGCATAGATTCACGTGGATTTTTCTAAACTTTAAATTCGTTGAGTTTTTGTCACACTCGGCACACTTTTAATCCACATTTTTAGTGAAAAACACTGGAGTGTACCACCGCACAACCACTCTCTACGATGATCCACAGCTTTTTTGTCAAGGGGATCGTTATTTTAACAACTCTTTCGGCTACCTAAAGAATTGAAATTTTGATATTATTAGGATGTGATGATAAAATAAGAACGCAGAAGCAGGTATGTAAAATCTTCAATACTAAGTATTCTGACCGTCGCATTTCTCAGTTTACGGTTAGTAGAATAGAAAACAAATTTCGTGAATTTGGAAATGCCACAGGTACTCCTAAATCTGGTAGAAAACACATTTTAGACGATGAAATGAAATTGGATATATTGTTAGATATTTAAGATAATCCACATAAACCTACAAGACGACTAGCCGCCGATAATGATGTTAGTAACACGTCCATATTGCGTCTTCTAAAAAATGATATATAAAATTCATTTGGTTCAAGAACTTAACGACGATGACCCTGATCGCCGATTGGAATTTTGTAAAATCATGGCAAATAGATGCCAAGATGATCCGTTATTTATAAAAAACATTCTTTTTTCTGATGAAGCAAGATTCGTCTTAAATGGAATAGTCAACAAACAGAACTGTAGATACTGGAGTACATCCACCAATACTCAATATCCTGATAAGGTGAGCGTTTGGGTTGGAACTATAAATTCTCATTAACGGACTATATTTCTTCGAAAGCACATTAGCTGGCGCGCGTTACTTGAATTTCTTGCAAAATTTCTTAGTTCCAGAGTTAAGATTACTTTTCCCAGATGATGACAACCCTAATAAAATTGATAGAAATATTTGGTATCAGCAGGACGGAGCTACACCACATTTTGCATTGGAAGTAAGAGTCTATCTGAATCAAGCTTTTTCCCAATAGGTGAATCGGTAGACGCGGTAAAATTGTGTGGCCTGTCCGTTCTCCCGATTTGACTTCGCTTGACTATTTTTTATGGAGTTACTTAAAATCGAAAGTCTACTTCAACAGACCCAATAACGTCGATGATTTATAAGACAGAATAAGGTAAGAAATTAATCAAACCACCCCAGAAACGATACAAAATGTTTTAGAAGAATTTCAGCAACGCGTTCATTATTGTCAAGAAGCAACGGGCACCCAGTTTGAATATTTGATTTAAATTGTTTCATGTTCTTTTGTTTACTTAGTAACATTAAAAATGTAGCATTTTTCAATAAAAAAATTAGAGACATTCAAAAAATCTTATATTGAGCTATCACATGCACTCTCGTTCCATTTAAAAATTTTAAAGGTGGAGGTATCAAATTATGCTCAAAACATGTCATTTTAGAATTAAAAATTGACGTGTTTCAGGATTTTACTCATAACTTATAAATTACGTACATAATGAATGTATCCATTACTTATGGACCTCACTGTATATACGTTGTTTAGAGGTGGGCCTGAAGTTTAATGATATAAAGAATTAAAATATAAACCTATTGCAAATTTTAAATATAATTGATTAATATAATCATTAATAACATTTGATTGCCAGTAGAAATATAGAAAGGTGATTTTTTGTATTCCAAATACATTTTTCAAACATTTTTTTCACCATTTGATATTCTACAGATTTTTTGATTTTTAAATTTTTGGCATTGCTTTTTTTTTCTAGCACACTGTTACATCTGCTGATCAACATTTCCATATAGATGAGCCATACTGTAATAGATTATTCAATGATTTAATATTTTGGGTTTTTAGATTTATGTGATTAGCTCAAAAATGAAACAAGTTATAAGTATTAGTTTTAATGAAAATTTAAACATTTATATTTACTTAACATTACATAATAAACTAAAATTTTTGAATAGTTATATGGTTTTCTTATTTTGATTTATATATGTTATAAACAAACACTTTAATTTTTTGCCAGGTTTTGTTCTCCATTATAGGATACAGTTCTTTAAAAACTTCAATTTTACTTTCAGTAGAAGGTTTCTTCTTATTTGTATCGTTTTTGAAATAATCTTTGGTAAATCGTTTCTACTCTGCCGTCCATTTTATTTTTGCATGTTTCACCCGTCCTGAGTTCTTGAGATTGGATGCTCATGTCATTTGATCTATAAAATAAGAAAATATTTAAAATACGTGTACAGAGTGATCCATTTAGAAGCGGGGCACCTCTCTTGAAATTTTTATTCGTTGGCCGATTTAAATGATTTTTTTCAAATGTTAAATCTTCAATACATCTGTAGAGGTGCCAAATATAAGTTCGAAATTTAAAATTTCAAGGCCTACTTCTAATTTTTTCAAGTACAAAAATCCAAAAAAGTCTTAAAATTTTTTTATCTCTAATCTGATTACGAATTTTATCTCTAACCTCACTACGCCACTGAATTCAGAATACTTTCAAATGAATTTGCAAACCTTACTAATACAAATAATTATCCTTAATGTAGTGCCGTATCTAATTAAAGCATGTTTGAAGAAAACAAATTTTGTCAATATTATGAATTACTCTTGGTTAGAAATTTTTGCAATTCAACTAATAAAGGAGCATTGTGAACTATATTATTAACAAAATTGAGATTTGCATGACGACTGTTCGAGATATTTTGCTTTTATAAATGTAACCACGATTCTGTATATAGTTTTAGTTTATATATACATTCGAAATTGGTACATTTTATAATATTCATCAATAAAATTTTAAAACATTTAATTCAATTTAAAAGTACCTGTGTTTTCTTCATTTAATTCTTGTTCTGTGCTTAATAATTTTTGGGATACACCGGATAAATTTCTTTTTTTTTTTTTTGGTTGTACTGTGGGTGATACCACAAAATAAAATAAAATAATACCATGTTGTCCTATAATATGCCACATTTATCTGGAGAATTAGATTTTTCACGATCGATATTTTTACTCTGAATATTATCAACATCATTCACAATGTCCTCATCATCGTCATCGCTTGAAAGAACTGGGTCCATCAGATTATTATCTATATCAGCGGTTTCATTCTGAGATTTCAATAGGTGCTTTGTTAACTTTCGTCCATACAATTCTTTTGGCAACCTGAAATATTTCTTTTTCTAGTAATTTCTTTAAACCAGAAAGTAAATACGCATACAATCAACTGATTTCCTATAATTACACTGACATGGATTGAGTGATGATAACTGTTAAATCGTTTTCGGGTTGATATTCTATGTGAGTTCTAGTATACAATTTTATCAACCAACGGTGTAAAAGAATTTTATTGCATGGTCTCCTGTTTTCAATTTATAATTAAAAAAAAAATACCATCTTTTAACGAACCTGTAAAAATTTTGATGTGTCATGATAGTATGTCCAAGAAAAGAGCACAACTGCCATAATTCGCAGGAATCTAAATTATGATTTTGAAAGATGGTGGCAATGTGCTTTCGTAATTTTCCAGATGTCAGTGCTTTTGGAAATTCTGCACCGGATGCATTGGCGAAATTTCTTAATGCACAATAATACCCATCTAAACAAATTTCCTTATTCACTGTTACAAATAAATACGGATTCGTATCTGGCGCGAATTTTTTTCCTAGCTGAAAATAATACTGATTCATTTATATTTTTTAATAATATTTTTTCTGCGTCTATTAAATTTTTGTGAAATTCTTGGGATATAAATCCATATTTTCCTGTAAATAACTTTCTAGTTCTAGCCTTTCTAGTTCACCAACGCGTCTTCGATTCAACGTTATC
This sequence comes from Rhamnusium bicolor, assembly GCA_029963845.1. Taxonomy (NCBI): domain Eukaryota; kingdom Metazoa; phylum Arthropoda; class Insecta; order Coleoptera; family Cerambycidae; genus Rhamnusium; species Rhamnusium bicolor. Next base: position 131,190 of record JANEYF010004032.1, on the reverse strand, counting down.
AAAAGCGTATAGCAACACTTCTGTAGATCGTTGAATGCTTTTCGATTATCCATATTTGCTAATAAATTTTCATTACTCCTTTTGGCAATCTCTTTGACAAAGTTGTTGAGCTTTTGAATGTCGGAGGTGAGCGGTATTATTGTTGGCTTTTTCCATTGATTCTACATGTTTGCCACACTACTCACCTCAGCATTCCAGTTTGTTTTAATTAATTTTCTTAAAATTTATACGTCTTTTGCTTTTTTTATTACATATGCTCCTTGTAGGAATATCTTGTTTCTTTACTGAATTTCTGAAAACGCATGTTCACATAATTTTTTAAAGTTGTGCCCAAATGTAAAGTTAAAAATGGAGATTTTTCGAATTGTTGGGTTTCGACATTAACACCAGTTATATTTTAAGTACTTAAAATATAATACTTGAAGTTTTCAGGCTTCAACGCTTCAAAAAAAGACTTATCTTTAATGTAACGGGTAATATCTTGCCACAATCGAGCTAGATCTCTGAGTTTATTTTTTGTAACTTTATTTAAGTGTTTATGTCGGTGTCGTTTCGAATAAAATGAATCAAACGGTAGTATCAGAGCTTCACTTTTAACAATAAGTGATAAGTTATCACATGGCATATTTAAAATTCCATTTTTCATATTAAGTTTATTTGCAAAATAATCTTCCATGCATCTAAATGCAAAATAAGTTTGTGCGTCTTGTGGATTACAATTTTCTGAAGATGGAGCATTATCTGGTCGATTTTTACATTTAGAAATGTGCCGTTTTAAGTAACGTTTCATGTTATATTCCTTGCAATACATGCATGGGACAATGTTTTCTGGAACCACATTTCTAGTAGGTCTTTTAACCATTGTAATTTATTTTTGTGCTGGAGAAATGAAGTTTCCTTTTTTTCTTAACAAATCGATACAATTTTTTCTTCAATACTAACATAGTCTCATAAATTGTTTAACTGCTACTTCTGAATTGTGTTTTCTTATTAAATGACCACTGAAATTGGTCACATTTTCGAAACAGTATAAACAAAAGTCACGTTTGTCCCAAATTCGTTTGTCTCGTCTAGCTTTGGCCACTTTCGCGCTTAATAACTAAAGGTCAATATTTCTTAGTTTTACAGAAAAAGTAAAATAAAGAAAATAATAAAAACAAAAGTTACCTGTTACTGTTTGAAGAAAAAATAATCCCCTTAAAATATTATTGAGCAAAATTAAGGCAGGGCGCATAATTATGCAATAATAGAAGTAAATGGGATTATTTACATACTTTGGTTGATACATAGTTTTTTTTAAACCAACAATATTTATTTTTAGAATGACTAATCAAGTCATATAAATATCAAAGATTTCATCTGTTGTGAGTATAAGATGTGTTATACTACTGTAAATTCGTAGTCTGGGAAAAAAGTTTTTAAAATAAAACTCTCATTTTATCTTTGTTTATTTTATTATGAAATGTTAACAACTTTTTTTCATACATAGTACTAAATACTATCCTAAATCTACAAGACATATAGTATTAAAAATAATATTTTCTACACTAGTCCAAAGCATGCGATAGCGTTTCTTTCTTGACATTTGCAAACCGTGATTTATAATCTTTGACAACTTGGAGTAAAAACTGTTTTTGGTCTTCATTTTTTGTTAAAATGTCATTATAGTCACCAATAAGTTTGATACCTCTCTCAGCTGCATCATTTACAACTTTAGTTTTGTTTACAATATTGAAACATTGTTTATAAGACACATTTTTACTCTATGTTGTTGGATCATTTTCCAAGAATTCCATAGACAAACCTAATTTTTGTTTTCAACGTCGGTAATGTCACTAATCATAAGTCGTTTAATACCCCCATTTGGTGTTTTTCTATCCAAAGCTTTAACCGTAGCTCTTTTAGTGGTAACTGAAATATCGTCTTCAAAGAAAGATGAGCCAACATTAACTGAATTAAGGTACCACAAATGGTTGACTATTTTATTACTTGTGGCTTGAAATATTTCTTTGTCTATATTTTGATAATTAATGAACAGAACTCTAAGTTATGAAACGGTGCTTTACTAGCAAATGACGCTTTAAACCAAGCTTTTATAATAAATCGTTATAATAAAGAGGCATATATCTTCAACAGCTGTCTTTTCTTTTTTAGTCAGTTGGAACTGATCTTGAAAAAAATATATTTTTAGACAGTAAATTGTTTTGGACATCCAAGGTCCATGTGATGGAAAAAGTTTAGAAAGCATTAAAAATTCTTTATAATCATCACTAGGTTGTTGCAGTGTTAAAACTGCATGTATAAAATTTCCAATTTCGGCTTTAACTGGCTGTAAAATGTGTTTAATTTTTGCTACCTGAAATCCAGTTTTTAATTTATTTTGGTCTATTTTAGGCCAAAATTCCCTAAAACGTTTAAATAGTGGTACATTTGAAGAGTACAGGAATAAAACAAGAAATATCATAAAACTATTTATTCAAGAAAATTGAAATTATAAGTTGCATTCTAATATAAGGTAAGAAATAACATTGCAATGAAAAAAATTCTTTGTCTGTTTAACTAAATGGACGTTTTGCCATACGAAATTTATCCTTACATGAAATAACGAGTAGTTTTAATAAAAAAACATAAAAATGGTTCCAGGTACCAATTGTACAGGGACAGAACCAGGAATGTCCGTCTTACTTTAATGTTCCATGTTTTTATTAGTCTTTTTATTAGACTTTTTATTAAGCTTTTTATCTACTTGCTATGCGTGAGGTAGCCCCTCATAGAAGGCCCAAGCATCAGGATTTTGACAAAACGCCTTGAGCTTCATAAGGTTAAGGTATTTATCTTCATTTATTGGAAGTACATCTGAAAAATAATAAAGGATGTTACCTCTTACCAAAAAAATATGATAACCAAAATCTTACCACGGTAAGTTTCTGTGGGAAGTTCAAATTCATTATCCTTAGAGCAATGAATTTCTCGAATACTCTGGACTGCAAAAGGGCACTTTGAAACAAATTTATATTTGAAAAAGTCTGTCCATTTCTTAATTATACGTTTTTCAACTTCTATCACAAAGAATGGAAATGGGTTTTGTCGAGACTCCCGAAGTAGTTGATACCAGTCGTTGGGTAATTCCATTCTTGTCTTCAAGTTGATTAAGCCCATATTTTGTCGCACGAGTAACGATGTATTATTTGACTGCTGCTGAAGTGACTGTCTAAGTTGACTTTTTTCCCTTCTAACCTTATTCTTGTCAATTACTTGGGACATATCGTCTGAATTAATAATGCCAAGATCTTCTAAAACAGAACTGGCTATAGCAGCAGCAGCTCTACCTGAAATTCGGTAACGATCCGACGTTCTGGCTAATGATGGTAGAGATAGTCTCATGTGTTTCTGATTAGAAGCTGACGGTGCAGCTACATTATAAACGAATGTTTGTTGTTCTGAAGAAGTACTCGCATTAGGTTCTATAGAAGTACTCGCATTGGATTCTATAGAAGTGGACTGAGTTGATTCGTATTTTGATGAAGACACGACAGTAATATTAGAGGATAAACGTGAACTTTCTGCATCGTTTCTTTTCATCAGTTTAGTGGTAAAAGGCATATTAACAGATCCAATGACCATATTTCTGCCACTTCTTTGATCGAAGAGAAAAGATTGCTCTTCTATCGGTACTTTCAGAGTTCTTTCACAACTACATGTAGAAAAATTGCATTTGCATGCAGCTACATTAAAAAGGTTTTTACCTTCTTCTTTGAATTTCTCTATTTGTGCTTTATAGCTTAGGTTATTTTTCCTTTTCTGATAGGGCTTCAATAATTTTCTGTATTTGTCATGATAATTTTGTATTTTTTGTTCTATTCTAGTTTTTGTTACTGTTGGAATGGACGACTTCTCCCATATCTGCATAATTTTTGTTGCAAGTCTCTCAGCTATTGCCTTTACGGAAGGATCAGATCGCGTATCGCTTTTAATTTCATTCCGAATCCAAATGTAATGCAGCATCACGTCTTCATGTGTAGGCAGTACGAGACAACTTAATTCTTTTGGATCTCCAAATATGGGACAGCGAATAGAAGCTCGCGTTAAAACGGATTTTGCCATATTTTTGTCGTTGCACAGTTTCAACTAATTGTCATAAACAATGTCTTTATTAAAACACGTAGGTATTATAAAAATCTTATATCGTTCACATTTATATAGAATATCCTGTTATATATTTTGTTAAACATTGACGAAAAATCAAATACACACAACACACTGTTTCTCTTACGGCGAACAAGGAAATACTGAATAATTACGGGCACGTATTGCAATATAAACACATTTTTACAAGATAAGACTTGCATAAAATTGTTTATGTGCTCTGTGGCACCGGAAAACCTGAACCTAATAAGAAAAAAATTATGTACATAATGTTGAGGGCTCAATATTAAATTGAATTTTGAAAAAAAAAATTATTTTGAAAATTTAAAAATTTCAAGTGCTTTGTGGCACCGGAAGATCTTAATTGTTTTTGATAAAATTTAACAGGAGTACTACTAAGGACCAAATACAAATTTTCCGCACTATTATTTTTCGATTGAGAAAATTTCAATTTTTTCGGCCCGCCCTAAGTAATAATGCTCTGCACCTGTCAAACAAACGCCAGTGCATACTGGAGCTGCCCTAGTAAGAGTGGATCTGTGTTGCACTGGAGTTTGTCGTATGGAAGTGCTGTTTCACTGCAGGCACGCTCTGTACTCTACGGGAGAATGCCAATACGCTGCCGGGTATATACTGTAAAAATGATAAACGCCCCTAAAAGGTACCATCGACTCGTCAATACAAACATATTGATCTGGTGTTAAAGCTTCTTCAAAATGGTCGTTACACATGTTCAATAAAGCTTCTAATTTAAAAAGTCTGTTTCCTTCGGGACATGACTCGTTATGTGAAAAATACAAACAAGCCAGTAAAGCCTCAAATTTAGATCGTGACATATGTGTTGTTTTGTATATGCAGCATTGATGAATAAAATTAGTGCTCCAGTAATCTCTTAGGCGTTGTTTTGGGTTTAATCCCATCCATATTAGTATTCCCAAAAACTTTAACATTTCCTCTTTATTGGTGTCCATCCAATTAGCAAGGTATGAGTTTTTCATAATTGACTCATTATAATTTTCTGTTCCGCATATTTGTTTGTTTCTTTCACTAAAAGATCAAGCAATTCGTCAGATAGAAGAAGCTTATAAAAAGAAAGCCCACTATCATCTTGACGATTTTCGACAAAAGGCTTTAACGAGCTATTCTAATAGCTGAAAGACATTAAAATTTTCTACATCATCCCATATAACATTAATTTGTATACCTCCTGTGAGACCGCCATCTTGCCTATTTTCCGGTTCACCTGCATCTAAATCACCTTCATAGTTTTCATCTTGACTTTGATCAAGGCATGGATCCTGAAAATTCAAATAATCTAAGATCTGCATTCTACCTACGAGATTTACTATTTAGTTTTCTTTGTTTTATTGTATCCTCAATATCATAGACATGTTGGCTAAGGAATGTTACGAAAAAAAAATCTGATGTGGCCATAGCACATAACTTTTTTATGCCAGAGTAAAATTTTTATAAATTATCCCAATTTCAAAATAGTCGCAAAAAAAAAATTATATAAGTAAACTGTGTCTTCAGATGGCGCCACATTCACCAAATTTAATGTGTAACCCACAACTTTATAGAAACTCTTATATGAAATTTTATAATTTTCCTATGAATATTTTTTGTTATCGTGGATACAGACAAACGGGCGGACAGACATCACTTCGAAAATAGTTAAAATGGATTGACAAAGTTTCAAAATATGTATATCAGTCAAAATCTGGTAGTCGGAAAAAATCATGATTATACCTATATATACTTCCTTGTTAGTATAAGAAAGTAAAAAATGATTAGAAATTCATGCAGGTAAAATGTCTGGCAGCTCTCTATCTATACTACCAAGAAATAAACAATAAGACGTACCTCACATATTGGGGCTTGAAGTTTTTTCTTTCATTGCGTACATCATTAGCATCCGAAGAATCGTCACTAGAATATTCAGAACTTTCCAAATACCAGGGATCATTATCTGAATCATCAATAATTTCCTCATTTTCACTAATGTCGCTTAAATTTTCGACTATGTTTTGAAGTTCTGACGTTGAAAGAGGCCTTTTTCTGCTGCCGGACATAATTATTTTAACACAAATTCTTCACAAGAACACTCAACCCACGTACTTCAATCCAGTAAAACAAATAACTAAACGCAGTACATGTGCAGACAAGTCTAACTGCATGAGTTGAATATCATGTGATTTTTGTCACTGTTGCCAATTTTATATAAGATAATCCCAAACTATGAAAATATGTAGTTAAGTTATTCACTCAGACGTTTATGTTTTAAAAAAATACTTTATTAAATTAAACTTAAAAATGAAAAACTGAAACATTTATTAACAATTAGGGCTTACGGCCAACAAACTTAAGATCCAATAATTGAATGAATTATATTTGAATAAATTACTATAAGTTATATTTATAACTTAAAGATAAACGACTTCAGGGAAAGTCGTTGATTAGATGGAATAAAATTGAGTCTACATAACTCATAATCTGTCTACATAACTAAGACACATAATTGGTCTACATAACTTCTCCATCCTTAGATCTTGGCGTCCTCGTCAAGGGTTACCTGGGCATCTGTGGTGTTGAATATCGGCGTTGTTTTCAGATTTTGGAGTTCGGTTGTATTTATTTCCAAAATGTGTCGTTTAGCGAAAAATAGCTCATATAATCTGTCTAAAAATACATAAGAATAGATGGATAATTATGATAAAAACTGTAGTGGTAATAGTAACAGCCAAATGAGTTTTATTAAATATTGGGCCGTCTAAAAACATCGACTGTTTTAGTGGTTCGAGATCCTCTTTTATTTTTGATATTTCGTTCAGATGAATTGATTGTAATTTAATAACGTGTGATGGTTGCAGCGAGTAGTTTATGTAAGCATCACTGATTTTTATTTTGAAAGTGTCTATATTAGTTTGAATTAAATTATTGTCAATAATAACGGGGCACTTGGAATTTATTAAATTGTTCTTGTGCACTAAATGTCTGGTTATAACGTTTTCATATTTTTCTATGATTTCTTTAGGTTTGGAGAATGTAACTAATATTCCTTGTGTTGTCAACTTATATGCTTCTGCATTTTGGATCTGGGCAATCATGCAGTGTTCTGGATGTTTCACGATACATTGGGTGTTTATTAATTCCTGACACACGAAGAATATGGTTTGAGTGCACCTGTCCGTCCATCGATCTTCAAATTTGTTTTCCAAATAGTACTTTGCTGTGGGTATTATGGAAATAAGGTCCTGATTAGGGATAGGATAGATTTGAGATATATTATAGGAAGAGGGATTGAGGATGGGTATTTTAAGAGCCATTACTAGAATATTATTAATAGCTACAATATCTAATTTCAAATTCTGCAAAATTTCGAAAGGGTGTGTTTTATCATAATATATCGAAGTATTCTTATCATAGTCACTAAGCAATTCATTTTCTATGTCTTGTAGTTCTTTAAAGGTAATAATTTCTAAATTGGGAATTTCGTTATTAGTCAATGAGATTGTCCTTATTAAAATATCTACTTGACTTTCAAATAGGTCGAGAGAGTTCTTTTGTTGTAAAAGAAATAATTGCTCAAAATGATTTTTTGTATAAGTGAATAACTGATATAATGTGTTTTTGATTTGTTTCAATTAATTCAATTGAGTTATAGAAAAGATCGGTTATATTAGCAAATATTGTGACAGTTCGGGATAACCTCTTATTTAACCTCATCTGGTTTTCTGAGAGAGTGTATTGATATTATTGTTAATGTTTTCTAAATCGGTTTGATCTAAATTACTAGTTATGAATCGAATTACGTGTCCTAATCCATCAATTAAGAATCTCTTACTTCTAGTGTAAGTAATTTTATGAGTCTTTTGCTCAATGGTCTTAATTTTTTCTTTAATTAATTCTTGCATTTGCGAATTAGTATTAATTTCCGTCCTTACATTGTTCAAGTACACTTGAGGTAATCATTTGATATGTGTTAAAATATCTTTCTAACGTTTTTAGGTTGTAAGAAAAGTAAATTTTATGGTAATAGTTTAGGGTTTTTGCTAGTTCTAGGGGTTCTTGATAGAATGCCGAAGTTCTAATTGGTGTTATTTGAAGTGCCTGGAGTGGATTTAGCATTATCCTGAAAAGAAGTAGTTTTTCTTACTCTTTTTATTTTACTTATATTTCTGTTAGTTAAAGCAGATGGGGCTTGTAATACTAATGTAGTTTTTTCCTGATCTATTAATTTCACGGGTTTGTATAGAGTTTTATGTTTGCTTTGAACCTTTGGTTTTTCGATATATAGTTTTGCTTCTTTAGATAAATCTACAATTTTGCGATTTTGGTTTAATTTATCTAATACTTTTGTTTCTTTAGTTTTGGATGCGATTCTTAATATCTTGTTAAAAGGGTTTTAATTCATTTTTTTCTGTGAAGATTATAATTTTCGTAAAGGTCTTGAGATAATTCTAAATCAATTTCATGTTGATAGGGGCCATAAAGTATGGAGAATGGGGAATGTCCGGTTGAGCTATGAATTGATTGGTTATAAATCCATATGGCAGTTATCATTTTATTTTCCGGTTTTTCTTTAGGATTTTCGAGATTAATTATTCTTAATTTTTCTACTATTTTTTGTATGGAAACGTTCAATGAAGGCGTTTGAGTTGGGGTTATGGGCAGTGGTAAAATGACTTTCTACGCCTATGAGATCTAGATATTCGGAAAATGTTCCATTGTTAAATTCCGTTCCCTGATTGCATACAATACGTTTGGGCCGATTGTGATGTGCAATGTAATACCTAAGTTTATTTAGTATTTCGGGAGCAGTATTCGTTTTAATATGCTTGGGCACATTTGGAAAATGCGTCAATTATAGTTAAGAATTTGGATTCTCTGTATTGGAAAGTGTCAATATATAAAGTCTCAAAAGGTTTACTATGTATAGTGGCAATTGCAGCCACAAATGTGCGACTGGCTCCCTGTCAGTGGTTTCCTTTTGTGTTGTTGAATCTAAGTTGTACCTATCCTTACAACTTATAGCCGTCATTATTACGAGTAATGACTCAGAAACACGTGTCGACGGATTCATCCTTTTTTGCGGGCAATACCCATTATCCCTTTTTTTCTGTTATATATATATATATATATATATATATATATATATATATATATATATATATATATATATATATATATATATATATATATATATATATATATATATATATATGTTAAATTCGTTTTCCGGGTATACTCCCGCGTAGGTGATAGGCCCCGAGAGGGACCGTGGTTGTCTGAACGACGTAATGTAGAAGACATAATCTGTGGTGTAGAATCGGCCATTGGCAATTTAGATAAAAACATAGCGGAAACTATACGCCAGGACACGTCACGTATATTAAGAACAGCCCGTATACCAAAGAGGAATCTACAACACGAGGAATTAGAAGCACTGAAGACCTTGCGACAAAATGAGGACATCATAATCTTACCCGCAGACAAAGGAAACGCAACAGTAGTGATGAACAGCGACGATTATCATACAAAAAATAGAAAGTCTACTGGGAGACACTGCATATCAGCTTATTACCACAGATCCTACTACTTACCTGGAGAAGACGACAAAAGCCAAAATCAAAGCCAGTCCAATCGACAAAGAGACACAGAACCAGATCATCCCGCGAGAGAAGTCTTCAAGATGTCCCAAATTTTATGGTCTACCAAAGATTCACAAAGAAGGAGCTCCACTAAGACCAATTGTTAGCTCAATAGGGTCACCCACACAGCAGTTAGCAAGACACTTAGCCAGACAACTACAACCGTTTGCCGAGGAAGTTAAATCCTACGTGAAAAAATGCAGACCATTTCATTGAGTTATTAAGAAGTCAGACCGTCCAAGCGGAACATCTTCTAGTGAGCTTCGATGTCATATCCTTGTTCACCAACGTACCCGTAGAGGAGTCACTCGACATTATCAAGCGAAAATATCATCCAGCAGATCATATTCTTAGGCTAACTCAACATTGCCTAAATAATACCTATTTTACATACAATGAGCAACGCTACAGACAAACCGAAGGAGCCCCGATGGGCTCCCCTATCTCCAGTTATTGCCAATCTCTTTATGGAGGATTTAGAAACTCGAGCACTACAATCTGCACCATTAAAACCAAGCCTATGGCTAAGGTACGTCGACGACACATTTGTGATTTGGACTCATGGAAGAGAGAATCTCACTAACTTCTTAGAACATCTGAATAGTATTCACGACAAAATTAAGTTCACCATGGAGGTAGAGACTGACAGTCAGCTACCATTTCTCGACGTACTGGTCAAGAAGAAGCCGGACGGAAGTCTAGGCCACACAGTTTATAGAAAAGCCACTCACACTGACAGATACCTAAATGCACAGTCACACCACCATCCAGCACAACTAAACTCAGTAGTAAAGACATTAGTCACACGCTCGCAGAGACTAGCAGATGCAGACAACCTCAAAGAAGAAATGTCAACTCTTCACAAAGCGCTGCGAAAGAATGGGTTCACACAACAAAGAATACAGAAGTTGTCAAAACCATCTCGGCCGAGAAATCAAGAGGACTCCGAACAACCCATAGCAAAAGCCTATCTGCCATACATAAAAAGGAACAACGGATAAAATAAGCAAACTTCTACGTAAACATAAAATAGAAACAACTTTTAAGACCGACAAGAAAATCAGCACCATTCTTCGAAATCCAAAGACCAAAATTGCTCTAGAAAGTCAAGGGGTATATGAAATACCTTGCCAAGATTGCAACAAATCATACATAGGACAGACCAATAGAAAAATAAGTGCAAGACGCGAAGAACACATAAACGCTGTTAGAAAAGACGAGAGAACATCATCTTTAGCTCAACATGTCAAAACTACAGGACATAGGATTGATTTCGACAAAACAAAAACACTAGCCAATATCGAGCATTACAAGTCAAGAATCATCAGAGGCCATAGAAATAGAGAAAAGACCACACAGTCTAAATACACGAGATGACACCCAAAGACTACCTACCACATGGAAGCCTGCTCTGGTATTGCATGCTGCTGTCATGAGGAAGCAAGAAACATAACGCAACGAACACCCGAAGAGGAACCAACCAGAGCTAATCTAATAGGACCAAGTACACGGAGTCGGCTCGAAATCAGGAGATGGGTGCAAAGACCGTGACATAAGTAGACACACCATGCCCGAACAGGACCGATTACAGAAGCCGCGCTCGAAATCAGGAATGGGTGAGCAGACCATGACGCCCGGGGTCGGAGCAAAGAGCGTAACATAGGTAGAGTATATAAAGAACTGCCAGATCCAGAAAACGTCATTTCAGTTCGAGTTACCAGAAGCCGCAGTAAGCAGTTATCTGTTAGAACCTGAAGATGGTAGATGAGATTCTACGATTCAGACAACCACGGTCCCTCTCGGGGCCTATCACCTACGCGGGAGTATACCCGGAAAACGAATTTAACATTCACCACCCGCGAAAACCTGAAAAACAACATATATATATATATATATATATATATATATATATATATATATAATATATATATATATATATATATATATATATATATATATATATATATATATATATATATATATATAATGACAAGTAGTTACATTGGGATTCATTCTGTTTCTGCAAATTTCTGGAATCGAGTTTTGAATTCGTTTTTCAGGAATTCCTATTGATAGGCGAACCTTTGTTTTGTCAAAAAGATAATCACGACTTACCGTTATTTCATCGGTTTTTGGGTCTAGTAAGAAAATTAATTGATTTTAAAAGTTATTGATCGGTTGTTCTGGGATAGGTATAACTAAACCATTGTCATCATTATTAACTGAATGGCATGTTTCAATTAGATCGTTTAGATCTTGTTCAGAAATGTGTGGTAGATCGGGTTCATTAATTAAATTTTCAATTAAATCGTCTGGTTTCATTACATTGTGGTATCACTGAGTCAGTTTCATTAAAATTTATCTGAATTCGCGAAAGAGCGTCAGCGACGTAATTTTCTTTGCCTTTCTTATATTTAATATTAAAATCAAATTCTTCTAGCTTAAGTCTCCACCGTATTAAACGAGAGTTAGGTGTTTTGAGCTTGGATAGCCAAACCAAAGGGTTGTGATCAGTTTCAACAGTGAAGGGTTTCCCAAAAAGATACGGGCGAAAATATGTCGTAGATTTCACAATACTCAAGAGCCCTAATTCAATCGCGGAGTAGTTCTTTTCTGCTGAGTTTAGTGTTTTGAAGTAGTATGCTACTGGTTTGTTATTTTGGTTTAAGACTGAACCAACAGTTACAGTGCTAGCATCGGTGGTAAGTACAAAAGGTTTACTGAAATCTGGATATAGCACAGGGGCGTTACAAATAGTTTCTTTCGCTATTTCAAATGCTTCTCTATACTGAGAATCAGATGTGTCAATTTTTTCACCTTTTTTCACCGCAGACACTTAACCATGGGTTGTATTAGCCTAGCAAAATTTGGTATAAAGTTCCGGTAGTATCCCACAAGTCCAAGAAATGATTTAATTTCCTTCGTAGTTTTTGGTATGGGATATTTTTGGATTGCCTGTATTTTAATTGGATTTGGTATTATACCGTCAGGTGTAATGACGTGATCTAGAAAATTAACTTCTTTCCTTAGGAATTCACTTTTATCGAGCTGGATTTTTAAATTAGTTTCTCGCAATTTCTGAAATATCTGTGTTAAATGGATAATATGTTCGTGAAGGGATTTTGAAAACATCACGATGCCGTCCATGTAAACAAAACATGTCTTGTACTGGTAGTCACGTAGTACATTGTCCATCGTGCGTTGGAAGGTAGCGGGTGCATTTTTAAGTCCAAAAGGCATTCGTAGGTACTCGTAATGTCCATTATTAACGGTAAATGCTGTTTTTTCAATTGAATCCTCGTGCATTTCAATTTGATGAAAGCCTTGCGCGAGATCTAAAGTTGTAAAGTATGTACATTTGCCGAGGTTGTCTAGGATTTCCTCAATTTTAGGTAAAGGGTACTTTTCTTCGATCGTGTTATCGTTAAGTCGTCTATAATCAATTACCATTCTATATTTTTTTCTTTTGAGATGCATCAACCTTTTTTGGAATTCTCCATACAGGTGAACTGTAAGGAGATATGCTTGGTCGAATTATTTTATCTTTGAGTAGCTTAGAGATTTGCCTTTCAATTTCTTCCTGCATATTATGTGGGTGTCTGAAGGACTTAGTAAATACCGGTTCGTTATTAGTAGTTCTGATGGAATGTTTAACTTGATTGGTGAAACTTAGGTCGCAATTTTCTGAATAAAGACAGTCCTTAAATTTGTAACAGAGATTTATAAGTTTTTGTTTTTCTTCTTGATTTAAATGTGGGGTTCGAATAAGTTCTGAAAATTTTATTTTATCTGAAATATTTTGCGGGTTTTTGTTCCTCGAAATATTCATTTATTCGTTCTTGGAAGTTAATTTCGATTTTTGTAGGATTATTGATAGGAATAATTGCAATACCATTCTTTGCTAAGGTCATGCATTCAGGCAATGTTAACTTTTGTAATTTTAATTCGGGAATATACACTTCTCCTTGTTCTATATTTATATGAATTTTAAAAAAATTTGTTTGACAGTTATGTAAATTTACTTGAGGGTCACTATATTCAAAGTAAAAAGGTATATTTACGTTATTTATTTGTAAAAGCCTGATCTCGTAATTTATATTAGCTTTTAATTTCATGAGATCCTTTGAACCAATAAGCGCATTATATTTATTGTGCCAAGGGATGACTCTAAGTTTTATTTTTTTATTTATTCCTAATTCATTCAATAAATTAAGTTTGAGATTTTTATCAGAAGTTATTGTCCTATGTAATCCAGTTACTGTAAAGTTTTCTATAAACATTTTGTTTTTGAATTGTGTAATTTTATTAGAATTTATTATAGATCGGTAGCTCCTGTATCAATTAGGATTTTTAAGTTTTTTTTAGGTACAAAGAAAAATGGGAGCTTCCAATCGTTTCCTATATTATTTAAGTTGATATGGGTGGATCTGAGGCAATTGTCTGAAAATTTCCCTCAGCTTCGCTGTCAAGATTTTTGTAATAACAACTTTGGTCATTTAATTCGTAATTAGGGTTATTTAAACCTGTGTCATAGGCGTATACGGGGTTTGTACATAATGGTTCCCGATTAGATATGTATGTCAGAGCTCTGGGGCTTCATGTATACAAATTCTATGACATTATTTTTGACTTCTAAATTGTGTAATTCTTTATTTCCAAAATTTTTATTGGATTGAAATTGTTTCGATGGGATCTGAGATTGTACAGACATGGGAGTGGGTGTAGACTGTGTTGTTATTGGTTTTGGATTTCTAAAAACCTGTTCGTTTGTTGGGTAAAATTGACTTTGAGGGACGGGTTTATTTATATCCTCAAATGGTCTAAAATTTGAATTCCAACGATTTGCATTATTTATATTGTTCTGTTGTCGAGCTTGTAAGTTAGTCTGTTGTTGTATAAGTCAGTTAGGAATAAACGACGTGTGTTCATTTCTAAATGGTTTATTTTGTTGCACTGTTTTATTCTGTATTGGCGTATTAGTTCTATGCAATATTTGTCTGGCTGTCTGTTTGTTATCATATTCGTGACAGCGTAACAAAGCTGTTTCAATGGAGTTTGAGGAAATATAAGAGAAAATTGTACCATAAGGTTCTCTGAGTCCTATCGTAAATTGTTCTAAGCTAGCATTTTTTATTTCCTGTATTTTGTAGTTTAATAAATCTTCTTTATCTATATGTAGTTGTGAATATTGGATTAGTAAATTTTGTGCCTCAATTATTCTATGATAAAACTGTAATACTGTCTCATTATGATTTTGCTTTATTTGTTTTAAACTTGAGGTTAATAAATTTTCGTTACGGTGGTCGCCGTAGTATTTAATTAAGGCATTTTTATATCGTCCCAATTTTCAATCGTTTCTAAGTATATATTAGTGGCAGCGTGGCCCTGTATTTTACTTAAAATGGATTGTTTTATTAATGTTTTTTGGAAAGCAATTAAGTTGAATTGAGCTAAGGCTGAGATTACACTTTCTGTTTTTGTGATAAAAAGAGGTAGATTGTCGTCTGAATTAAAGATTTGCAAAGTTCTAAGTAATTCAGAGACGTCTTGAGTTGAGATATTGTTCGTCATTTTAGTTAATGTACTAATTTTATTTATATCGTTATCAACTAGAAATTTTGGTGATGAAATTAAATTTAAGGCTGTGAGGTCTTCTTCAATTTGAGAAGTGCTTTCACTGATCGGTTTTAAACTTACAAATGGAGATTTATAAGGATGAAATGTATTGCTTTTATTTTCTATCACTTCAATATTAATTTTTTTGTTCATTATATATATATATATATATATATATATATATATATATATATATATATATATATATATATATTTTTTTTTTATAATATATATAAAAAAAACATATACAGTGTTTGAATTGAAATGCAAGTATTGAAATAAAGACTTTTCGCTTGATTTTTCTTTTAACAGATACATATATTTTCGTTTGGCTTTTAAAATTAAAAGGTTAATTATGAGGTAAAGAGAGTACTTACAGGAAGACTAGGATGAAGTACATTACTTTTCCTTTGGGATCTTCTGGTCGTATCTTCTTATCTCGTACTCGAGGTCGAGTCGTCTGAACAAAAGGATTCTGAATAAATTCTTCGTTCAGCTGTTCAGGAGTAGACAAAGCCGTTGTCGTTGTGCAGGTGTTTCTTCTTAGATGAATCTTGATGATTGTCTTCGGAGTTGCACGTCTTCGTGATTGCACATAAATAATTGAAATTCACCGTCTTGAGGAACTGCTGTAGTTTTCAAAAACATTGTACAATCCTGTTCGTAGCGCCAGTGAAGTTTGCGGTTTGCTATGGGAGCGATACGGGTCTATAAAATCCCGTAGTCGTACGCGTCATCTAGCTATACGGGTTACATAAGTCCCGTACCTGTTTAATAAAAAAGTAACCTCTATCGGGGACATCTATCAGTCAATGGCAAAATTAGTTCCAGAAATCTATACACAAACATTTCTTTGTTATTGGGCTTTGATAGCCCGGGATACATTTAACCCGTATCGCCAGGACAGGAACAATAAAAAGATTAATTATTTACACACAAATATATTAGTAAAATATCTTTATTATCATAAATAATACTTATTACGGAAAATAAATCAAGAGTAGTATTTAGAGAACATACAAATTCATGAAAATAACATGCTTATATAATATAATTATTCTTTTTTTTTTTTTCGTGGCTTACATTGAAACAGGCTAAACAATATGCGGGTTTTGCGGGTTTTTATTTACGAAGCCAGACTGTTCGTTAAAAACAACCCCGATACTTTTCAACTTCATAACAGTGTACACAATTATGATACGAGATCTACAAATAATGTATATATAAGAAACTTCAGACTTTCTCTTTACAAAAAAAGTGCACATTATGCCTGCAGTGCAGTGTTCAATAAGTTGCCAGATCACATAAAAAATGTTAACAGCTTAACCAAATTTAAAAAGGAAATTCGCTCCTTCCTATTTACTCAGTGCTTTTATTCCTTAAAAAGAATTCTTAGATTTTAATATGTAATTTGTTTTATTGTTTATACAATTCCTGTAATGTTGTACTGTACTGTACTTGTGACGTTTCATATCCTGTTCTGTAAGGCTTACACGAATAAAGTTATTATTATTATTATTATTATTAATACTAAAGAAATCAGTCGACCAGGCGATACGGGAAAAACCCTGTACCGCCAGATTGAATGATTTAGATCTAAATGAGCGGTACGGGGCACATTGAACCCGTATTGTTTTATAAGACAAATTGCTTCTATGTACTGTATCATACGAAAAGCTATGAGTTTTTTTTTAAATGTTAATATAGAAGAAAAATATCTTGCTCGCCATATGAGCTAAATGTGTCTAGCCAGTTGCCGCCAGCAACCATAGTGCGATACGGGGCACATATGTCCCGTATCGCAGCGAACGTGTTAAATTAAAGTTAAAAATGAAAAACAATGAAACAATTATTAACAATTAGGGCTTACGGCCAACAAACTTAAGATCCAATAATTGAATGAATATATTTGTACAAATTACTTATATTTATAACTTAAAGATAAACGACTTCAGGGAAAGTCGTTGATTAGATGGAATTGTTTACCTAATTACAAAATTGAGTCTACATAACTCATAATCTGTCTACATAACTAATACACATAATTGGTCTACATAACTGTTACAACAGCCCAAAGGAATATCACGGCTCATATAAATACATTGTTCTTACAGCATACACACCCATTTAAAATTGCTATGATGTTGTATGTCAGATATATACACATGGGTTGAGCGGAAACATTTTTTGTGTATTACGTTTAATACACATGGGTGCTAAAGTGTTAATGTGAAAGTCTTTGGTTCCAAAAATTTTAAAATTTTAATTTCAAATTTTTTCTTTAAGGAACTGAGTTTTTTTAACTTATTTTTCCGGAAAAAATGCAAAAAACAATACCAGTAAAAGTCTTTGAATTTTTGAACAATAAAAATATAATATATTACTGTTTTAACCTTTCAGCGATTGCGCTTGCTTTATTGACAAGTTAAGTCGAGCTGGGTCTGTGAGACCCGACAACAAATATGTAAATATATATTTTTTAAAATTTTATTATGAGCGAAAACATGTTCATAATTCATTATTTGTATATATTTGTGTAAAATGTAATACGCAGAAGTATATTTGCATGTTTTATTGGAAAACTACAGCCTAAAATACAGAACAGTAAAAATGTCACAATTTTCAAAAATCAAAGAAGAAATGAAAATCATTTTTTTCTTTTCGTTTAAATATCATAAATAAATATAGTAGAGACCACAATCATTCATTAAATTCACCATGTAATTTGTTATCTTTGCATGTGCCACAAAAAATATGTCCATGAGACAAGCACAAAAATTTAAAGCAATTTTTGCAATAGTATCAAGTTTTATTATCCTTTATTATCCTGACGACGTCTTTTCACCGAGGGTGGTACGTTGGTAAGCATGGAACGATATTTTAGATGCTCACCTATTTGTTCACGAGCTATGGTTTTCAGATAATCCCTTCTTTTCATGTTGATGAGCGGGTTATTTGCTGTATGTATAATTTATGAATTAATGCCCGCTACGTTCATAAGTGCATACAGAATTACCATGGTCCGTCGTCGGGTGTTTCTAGTACAATTATAAGTCGCCCCTAATTTATCCACCACATCCACGCCTGATTTGGTAGAATTATAAAACGTAATAATCTCCGGTTTGTTCTGTTGATGGGTGTTTTTATCTATAGCGTCATCGAAATGCATGCTGCATAAAAGCACAACGTTTTTTCTTTTTTTAGAGTGTAAGATACTATGGTCTTGTTCTTTTGAAAGCCAAATATGCTTGAGTAAACTGGACGAGATTTTGTATTCACAAATTCAGGGGGCAGAAATCTTTTATTTTTTCGACCTGTTCCTACAAGTGTAAGTTTATGGTTAGTTGCCAAGTTTTCTACTAAATCGTATGATGTGAACCAATTATCTGTGGTAATATTTAAATTACTCTTTGATATTTGTTGAATTAATCTTTCAACAATACTGGCTGCATCATTGTTTCTTCGAAAAGGGCCTTCTGGTTGAGTACCCACATACACCTCCATATTCAACGTATAAAACATTTTAGCGTCTACTAGAGCGAAAATTTTAATTCCGTATTTATTTGGTTTTGACGGAATATATTGGCGAAATCCGCAATGCCCTCTAAATGCCTCGAGTTTTTCGTTTATTGTTGCATATCTTGAAATATTATAATATTTTTGACAATTGTCAACAAAAAATTCAAAAATAGTTCGTATACCTGCCAATTTATCGGTCTTTTCTCGTTCGGCCCTTGTCTCTTTATCATCGGTACGTATTGCTCGTAATAGAAATCGAAACCTCTGTAAGGACATTGTCAGCCAAAACAGTTCAAGTCCTGTTCCCTGTCGATTCCATAATTCTTCTGTACTCAAGCGACTACCTTTTACGCAACCTGTCAAGTATAACAATCCCATAAGAGCCTTTATTTCCCTCAAATTTGTTGGTCTTGCATCTCTGTTACGTGTATATTTATCAAATATACTGTCTATATATTTATTTGTGTTGTCAACTATAGAAATCAACATTTCATCTGTAAAGAAGAGTTGCCAACTTTAGCATCTCTTGCAATTCCTTTTACCATAGGTAAACGCATCCGCAAATTGGACTGTCCTGTTCGTACTCTCTTGGAAGGCACATACTTATTCTATTTCGTAACACCATCTTTTCCAGTAAACTGTGGTCCACGTTCTTCATTTCCACTTTCGCTTTCTTCATTTTCACTTTCGGCTTCTTGTTCGGTTTCTGAATCCTCCATTCTTTCTTCTATATGGTCACTTATGCCATCTTCCTCTTCATCATCAGGTAACTCTTCATCAGTATCAACATCATGAAGAAGTTGTAAAAGCCTGCGCTCTTTTTCTTCATAATTCACTTTGCTACTAAAAATAATCTGTTTTAATACCAGGATTGAAAATATTCCTAACTAGAACTTACCAGCGGAAAATAGAAGAAAAATTAAAAAAAAATATGTTGGCCAAATTTAGCGCTTAAGCAGTCGCGCCGGTCAGAACATCAAAATTCGGTCACAATAACTACACATCAAAGGCAAAACTACAACTGATCATACAGCACGCAAGGGCGGCCAATTATAGGAAGTACTCAGACGAAGAGGCGCGACAGTGTTGCCAAATTACTTTGGTGCCAATAATTAAATTGCTTTGGGTCTGTAGGACACAGCACGACCACTGGAAAGTTAAGATATTTACAAAATCAAAATACAAAGGTCATTGACCTAGCTAAAATATGTAATTTTCCGGAGAGTCTTAATTTATGTAAAAATATTTACAAAGTTTATGAGCACTTTTATAGCTATAGATAAACAGCAAAGTCTTTTAAACTGTTTTTTACTTGAATGTTTCCAAATGCAACATTGTCTTTATTTGCAAAAAATTTTCCAAAAAATAATATCTTACCGATCCCTCGTTGGAAGGTCTATCGTCTTTAGGCACTTGTTTAAAAGCACAGACCTCTGACTACTTTCTTTTTGTGTAGTGAGATCGGAAAATGATAAGGAATAATTTTAATCGCGACGCGGTAGAATTTTTCTTACTTTTCGGCGTCGGAAAACACTGTTGAATACGAATTTCGTTGATTGATGCTGTTTCTAGTCAAGCGAAAATGTTTTCGACATGCAAAACGATACTAATACGCAATTATGAGTTTGGTGGTCTTAAGAAATTATTTAACTCGAAATTTCCCCTTGTGCAGCAGAGGTGAGGTGAGACGGCGGCGGTATATGTACCATGTATGTAGAAAATTAGGCACGTGCTGCGGCATAAAGACATACCGGGCGTCCTTACTGTATAGAAAGTGTAAAGGGTAGTTTGAGAAATAACCCTGCATAAAAAAGATTTTAAATAACTTGATGGAGGTCTGAGATATTATGAATTTTTTATATGAACATTTGAGAAGTCTAGCAAAATTTGACCGGCTTAAATTGAAATAATTTACATGTTAATGCAATGTCTTTAAGCTTATACTAAGTAACGTTGTGGTCCCTGCTATGTATTTATATATTTACGGCTCGAGGAGCCTGTTTTAGGAAACCATGAAAATGATGATATACTGAAATTGGGACGTGTAACTTGTATGGTTTATTTTTTTAAAATAAATGTTTTTAATTACTTGATTGGTTATTACTTTTTTTCAATATGTCTTCATACTAGTGATTGTGTGCATTTTTTGAGTTTTAGAAAAATTGCAAATTTGTAAAATTAAAATCTGTGTATGCCAAGCTAATAAGGTGAAAATATTTTTAAATGAAAATTAGTGTAAGTGAAGTGTGATAAGGGCGCTCGTCTCTGAAATTTGAAAATAATGGTGTGTATAGTTTGTGAAAATTTTCTAAGTCTGCAAAGTGTTTGCTAAGTATGTATTTTTGTTAAGTTGCTGATACGTTGGTTTGGTCTGAAATAAATTTGCATATATACGTATGTCTCCTTTCATTGTAACAGTGTTTTCCTTGGCTAGAAATGTTTTGTTTAATGAAAATTTTAAAATGCGTATTTTTTTGAACAAAATTTATAATGACGTAATGCCTGCCGACTGTCCTACAACCCCCCTCCCCCCCGGTGATGGAAGGCGCTGAATTTAGCAGATTAATTTTGAAATTTTGCCGTTTATAAAAATAAATTAATATATGACTTGAGAGGAAAAATTAGACATATCGTTGGTGATACGGCAAAAGGCCGTATGTAAAAAAGTAGACTTTTTAGGAGAGCCAAAAAACTGTATATAAATTGTTAAACAAATAGTAAAACCTTGATATTTTCTATTAAATGTTACCTTTCCTTCTGTTTTATGACTACATACTAAGTTTCCAATAAAAATAATTCGAAAAGTGTTTTTTGATTACATACGTTCTATTGACTTGTATTTCAAAACTGTATTCTGACATACGTCATTTTGTTGTGTAACATACGTCTAATTGCATTATGATAGAGAGTTGACTAAGGACATTCGTCTAATTACACATGCTAAATATTGCATTTTTTTTATTATAAATTCAGGAATATTAGGTAATCAATAAGCGTTGAAATAATCATTCTTATATTTTTATTACGTACATATTAATAAGTAACAAAACAAATATTATAACACATTAAAAAAGAAAAACTGAATACAGATATTTTCACTTTTTTTTTAATATGAGGGCAAGAATTTTTTAATAGGAACACAATCATGGGGAAGTTGATCATAGAATAAACGATAATCTTCTTCTAAGTCAAGTTTTGGTATCTTCAGGTCAATAAATTTGTTGGTTTTTATGGGAGGTGGTGTAGGATGCAGCGGTTCTCTCTTCATTTCCACTCTAGTTGGTCTTCTTTGTAATTCTGACCAAGTATCTGCAAACTCTAATTTATAATAAATGTGTCCGCTTGGCTTGTACTGAAGTGCATGTAGGTCAGAAACAACAGGGTCACCTTTTTTATTACCAGGGCGGATACTGTTATAATATCCATTTATATAGCGGAAAAAATCTTTATAGTTTAAGTTGACCACACAATAGGGTTTTGTTCGAGCTTCTTTCATAGCACGAATGTAATCTGCCGGTACGAAAAACTCGCTTTTATTAATTTTCGTTCAATTAGGCTGTGCATGGAATCCCCCTCCATTTGAGTATGTCCTACTTCAGGGTATTTTGGTTTATTTCGGTACTGGTTGTCATCGCCAAATTAAGAAGTGCATTAGCCAATGTAATATTCTTATTTTGATAGCCACAGCTATCGCTTCGTACAATAATTTTGCTGGGGTGGAATCGCGCGATTTCATTTGATAAAAAGTATATTAAAATAAATGTAAATACATCACTACTGAGTCCACCATTTGCCTCGTGCCATACATAACATACTGCCTCGTGGGTTACTAAATTATGAGATGTATAGTTGTGTACTTTTAACTTAGTTTTATAATACGAAGATGAAGCATTCATTTTTGGACATACTAGTACTGTTTGAACATCAACTACTGTATATTTGATGCAAGTTTCACATTGGTCTTTCTTTGGTTGGTAGACGCCTAAGTTTAAGTTGGTTGTTAAACGATTTCCAACATGCAGCGATTTCATTAAATTTGGTTTTGTATTCTTTATATAATTGTGACTTCGATTTCCACAATGGCTCAAGATATAGTTTTGATGTGGATGATCTACAGTAGTGAGATTCCATTTTCGGTAAACTTTCTAAGAATTCTCGAACTGTTAATGCGTTCATCGACAGGTTTATCATGCTCTTCATTTTTTGTGTTTTCTAAATTCGCAGACTTTAAAATCCACTGTCTAACAGCCTTTTCTCCTATTCCAATAATTGGAATAGAAGAAATATTTTGATATTTAATGTCAAAATATTTCTTCTAAAAAAGTTTATTTTGCAAATAAAGAACATCAAACTAATTTTATATGTTTCTACTCTACATCCATGTCATCCTCAGTGTCACTTACTTCTTCCTCTTCTTCTTCTTCACCGTTTTGTTCTATGTTTTTTAGCTGATTATACCACTCTAAATATATCGAAGGAATATATTCCCTCAATGAATTAATGTTTTTAATTTTTTTTTTTTTTGGATTTATAGGTAAAATATTATTGTATGTCTCAGGTAATGTGAAAAAAATTTAAATTTTCTATGTCTGCTTTTGATTTGAAGGCAATAAAAGTGTTATCTGTTTTAAAGTTTTGGTTTTCTGAAACCGTAATATTTTCACCTGAGTAAATAAATCTCTTATATTTCGAAATCGTGAATGCTCCATTTTTATTCCTTAAGGTTTTTAAAAAGATGCTGAGTACCTTCTTTAAACTTTTTTATTAGGTGTTGTGTTATGTTCACTACATTAAATTTTTTAGAGTTTGTAGCAACTAGAGAGCACTATTCTTCTGGAATAAATAGGAATTCTTTTTTCCTTTTTAATTTCTCAATTTGTCCGATTGCCCACAAGGAAGAAATGAATGTCCACGTTTTGGGAAACAATGATAAATCTTGGTAAATCTTCCAGTTGCAGAGAGAAAAGATAAAAATCAAACAAATGCCTGGTTTTTATTTTGTCCAGCACAGTTATCACGAAACAAATAAAGCATTTTAACTTTTTCACTAATATTGTTATCAATGTAATGCTTCAAGAATGATATCGATTCGTTAGCTCCTTTGTTAGCTATTGTTTCATCGTACATACACATACTACATTTATCGGTTTTCAGAGAATAAAAACATTGATTAAAAGTCAATATTTGGCGAAGGTAAAATATATCACTGGTCGGTAGGACTGGACCTGGGAAATTTTGTTGGTAGTCGAAACAGACGCCTTCAACGGTCTCATCATTTTTACACGGGCTAGTTTTCTCTTTTAGCGTTTTATAAAAGACGTCTGCTTTAATTAAATGAACATCTCGCTCCCTTTCAAGCTCAGATTTCTTTGTTTGATTGGTTTCTGCCTCTATACGAATTTTAAGGGAATCGCATTTAGCACACGTATCTGACTTAAGTTTCCAAAAGAGTAGTTAAACTTTGTGCAACATATTTTGTTGTAATACCATAGCTTATAACTGGTTTAACTTTTTCCTTGCAAATATTTCCGGTTTATATTTTTGTAGAAAAAGCGAATGGGTGATTCTACATTAATTGTACATTTCATTGTAATAACAATACATCACATTAAACACATAATAAATTAATCATGTATGGTTTATACGATTAAACATTCGTTACCTTACATACCATAGAAGTGACCATGCACTTTACGTTTGAGTATCAATTTTATGGAATTTTTTGTAAAATCATGCGGCAGACAAATGATGAAAAAACAGGAAAATGACAGAAAACCAGTAAAATGATAATCAAATGATTTATTAGTTGAAAACTTCTAAAAATATAAGAAAAGAAAAACAATTCTCTGTTTAAGTAATCTTTAATATATTATTTAAATCTTCAAAAAAATAAATGTTATTGTTCAAAAACATCGACAGGTTTATTAAATTTATAAAATATTCTTTCCCCCTGCACATTTAAAGAAGGATGCGGCAATATTTTAATTATGTCCTCAAATGGTACATCATATGCAGAAGTCCCGTCAACTTTAAATAGTGTTTGTTGGAAACAAGTTATTAATTATAGTAATGTTTTTAAAATATTGTATATTTACAGATTTTAGTTTAGTAGCGGCAACGTCACAAAATGTACGAATTGACAGATGCATTATTTTTTTTAGCCAGTTGTCAGTTAATTAGTTTTGACATCTATCATTGTTTTCTGTTATTTTTTGTAAAGTTGTAGAATGGTCGAATGTTGCCTAGAGAATAAAGGTGTTTGGTTTCGAAACACAGATTTAATTGGTAAAGCAAACAGAAAAATTCTCATAAAATTCCTTTTATTAATGTGACCGGTTTCGTGAACAAGTAATTACTTCACATGTGAAGTCATCATGAAGATGTGAAGTAATTACTTGTTCACGAAACCGGTCACATTAATAAAAGGAATTTTATGAGAATTTTTCTGTTTGCTTTACCATGAATAATTACTCATATGGGATTAACCTACCTACGTTACAGATTTAATTATTTCAGAAAAATAGAACCGTCTAGGCCGGGTATAGCGGGTAGCTTACCAACGGCGAGACAACATTAGTGGCGACCGTAACAGGACCCTAAGGCAATTCGACGGTGGCAGTAAAACAAGAAGTGTTTAGTACCTATCATTTTGTGCAAGTGAAAAACTCTTTAAACTTTCAATTTGTTGTGAAGGTTGTGCAATGGCTAGTGATACCGAATCAAAGAAAAAGCATAGAAGGGTGCTTCGAGCTAGTTTCACGAAAGCTGCCAATGAACTTGATTCACTTTTGAAAGCCAAGGAGCCCGTATACAGTGACATTGAAATATTCTGGGAATGTTAAAGCCAAAATTTGATGAACTGCGAAACTGTGATAAGGAAGTGTACGAGGGTCTTCTGGAAAGTGCTACGGAAGAACAACTTATTGCAGATATGGAAAGCTGTGATGCCTATGTTAAAAGGTTCACCGAGCTACTGTTCCGTTCAAAAACGTCACTGTCCGGAATACAAGGATAAATAAACTATAACCTCCAAATATCTATCTGGTTCCCAATTGTTTATAATAGAGTATTTTTAGTAGGTGAAGAATTTCTGTTTAACCTTTGGTCGATCTCATATTTATTAAGGAATTATTATGTTTACCATCTAAGTTAATATTATCTTGTACATATTTACATTATCCAATATTGTTTATTATTTAAGTACTTTTGTTGTAATAACAGTCCCCAAAGTTAACGCTTTCAAACTGAAAGAAAATATTATTAGAAATATGTGTCACAAAATATGCAATCATTTATTACCTTAATTAGATAAATATTCAATATTTAGGTCGATATTAATTAAATCGCAACAGCTGTTTATAGTTTTCCTTTCAGAAGGGTTGCGACTGCCTTTGGTTGGTTTGACCTTCAGCTACTATTGTTAAAGTTTTCTGTCTCATAAACTTCCCAGTTGTCTAACATTAGGGAGACAACTTATACCGCTCATAGATGGCGTTACGATCAACTTTTGGGGAATAATTAATTTAAATATCATTGTGTAATACATGTGTTATGTAGTACCATTAGACTATTTTTATAGTGGATTTTAATCATTAAATATTATTTGTGATATATTATGAATTTATTTTAGTTACTTTCATATCTTATTTTATAAAGTTTGATTTTTTATATCAAACTAGTTTACCTCCTTGATAGAGACAGGAAGATAAGCCATTTTAATAATCAACTTTGCACCGGCAACACCTCTTGGCAGACGATCGATAACATCAATCAACTTTTGAAATGTTATCTTAATTTACTAGTGTTGTGAACAACCATCAGGTAATACTAATAGTTTTAAATGATTTATTTTTCTTGCAAGTTCTCTTCAAGATGTATATTTTTAAAGAAAAGTTAATAATTAATTTTTCTAATTTTTTGTGAAGATGTGACACATGTTCTAATAATATGTTTCTATTTATTCCTTTCTTAAATACATAGTCTGAAGCCGGCTGTTAAAATTCAATATAATATTAATCTGTTAAAGCTAATATCTCATCGCTAAAATTTTGAATAAAATTCCTAAATTATTCATCGTTAATAAAATTCATCTGGAATTTCTTTTGTGAATTTATATTTCACACTCTTCCAATTTCATTTGGATATTTATATTTGCACATTAGCAAATTAAAAAAAGTCACGATTCTTGGATCCAGAGGATTAGTTCCGTGGATGTTTTATTTGGATGACCAGAATTCATCTGTAACTTGTAACGTGATATGCGCTCCACAATTTTGAGTAACGTTTCATTTCATCGGTAGACTATGTATTAAGAATCTAGGTGTCCATACCAGACGAGAAAACGTTAACGTCAAGACTCACGCCACCTTTCCATCACAGGTCAGCCTTCGCTGGAGTGTGGCAAGTTATTTTCTTTTGATTGTGTTCGGTGAATGAGTTTCACCCACTCTTAATAAATTTTTGTATATATTATATTTGTCGGTAATTGTAAATTACCATTTGGTGTTGCTGTTGATTTAATAAATACTTAATTTTATTAATTAATTTTTTTATTCTGTTTCTACCTTAGACAGAAATTCTGTAGATTCTGAGTTGGGTGGATGAAAAAGTAATCACTGATAAAACTGCAGATGGCGCCCTTAATATAAACATATATTTTTTTATATTACTTATTCATCCTCGCCTACTACTCGTTGATAGAATTATTTGAAGTGATTAATAGTGAACCAAGGTCTCAAGGAAACAAGAAACGCACGGCCCTTGCCTCCCAAAAAAAATCAGCTAGCCGCAGGCACAGGAAATTTCTTCGCTTTCCTTGTCAATAAGAATAGTTCTTATTGATAGGTAAAGTGAAGGCTTTTCCATAAATACCTGATTTGGTTTCCTCTTGTATTAAGAGTAATCCTAATACAGGGCGAAACTAAAATCACGGTACTACGGGGGTTCCCCGGTTATATTTGACGACGTGGTAACCAGGTGTAACATTTGGCTACCAGGTGGTTAGATGTAACACTACGTTTGAGATGTGCAAAAGTTCTTGAACCGAAGATTGCAGATGATGTGTCAGTAGCAACAGTAAGTTCGGAAGTCGCTAGAGGTGGAGAAGCTCCCACAGGTAGGCGTAAATTTAAGCTTCCACAGATTGAGTTTAGGCATTATGACGGCAGTATTAAGGAATGGTTAGCTTTTTGGTCTCAATTCAAAAAAATTCATGAGGATCCAGGTATAGACGATTGTGATAAAATTGAATACTTAGCTCAAGCTACGGTTCCAGGGAGTAGGGCACGTCAACTTGTAGAGAGTTTTCCTTTAATAGGGGAAAATTATGAAAAAAATAGTTGATTGCATGCAAGCAAGATTTGGAAGAGAAGATTTACAATTTGAAGTATACGTGAGGGAATTATTAAAGCTAGTTTTGAGGAATACTATGGCTCATGAAAAGTTAGATATTTCTATACTTTATGATAAAATTGAGACACAGTTAAGGGCTCTGGACACGTTGGGTATAACATCGGATAAATATGCAGCAATGTTGTTTCCTTTAATTGAGTCTTGTTTACCACAAGATCTCCTAAGAACTTGGTCATCGTTTAATTCAGCTACTGGCAGTTCGACTCAGTCTTTAAGCGGAGATTCCACTTTAGATATTAGACTTAAAAATATCATGAGTTGTTTACGGTCTGAGGTAGAAAATGAACAAAGAATTTGCTTAGCAAGTGAGGATTTTGGTATGTCAGCAAATTTTAGTAATATGAAATTAAAATCTAGTGATGAGCATAGCAAGAAAAAATCACTAAAAAATCTCTCGTCTTCCACAGCAACAGCGGCGAGTATAGTAAACACCGATGTTGCCAAATGCTTGTTTTGCCTGGGATGACATGGAAGTGATGCATGTTTTAAAGCTCAAAAAATGACTTGATGATAGAAAGATTATTCTCAATGAAAAAAGAGCATGTTTCCGCTGTCTTAAAGTAGGACATCTCGCAAGAAAATGTCGTACTCGTTTAAGATGTATAATATGTAGACAATCGCATGTAGCGCTAATGTATCCAAATTTATCTGACAATATAAAGCCGTCTGACGATATTAACACACGAAATGTTGAAAGTGCAGTAAAAGATAAAGCCCTTACAAATCAGACGAACACTCATGTTTTTCTTCAAACGTTACAAGTTACATTAAGAGGGACTGATGGTACTCGAGTTGTTAGAGCCTTGGTAGATACTGGGTCACAAAGATCTTATATTTTGAAATCTATTGTACTGGAGCTTGGTTTGAAGCCTAAACGAGTTGAAAAAATTGTCCATTGTCTTTTTGGAGGTAGCGAGTCCACAAATAATCATTATTGTTATGACGTCACAGTGGTTCATGACAATTACACACATACTTTTGAGGTTTTGGATCAGCCATACATATGTAATGAAGTTTCCCCGATTATTTGTGGACCCTGAATGCATGAGATAGAGAATCTGAAAATTCATGTATCTGATTTAAATAAACATGGTACTATAGAGCTTTTACTAGGTGCAGACGTTGCTGAGATGTTATACACAGGGAGGCGCCATAAGCTGCTATGTGGACTGGTGGCAATTGAGACATATTGGTTGGACAGTAATGGGTAAAGTTTCAGGTAGAAAATCAAGAGCGAACGATACGATGAGTGTTTTGTCCTTGTTTGTGAACCCATCGATTACTGATTTATGGCAGCTAGATGTGCTGTGGATACAGGAACCTACCGAAAAGAGGTCTAAAGAGGAAATGGCTTTAGCAGCAAAGGAATTGTTTCTCCAAACCGTCAAAGTAGATGCACAGGGGCGTTATGAAGTCAGACTACCATGGCTGGATGGACACCCCCCGTTACCAGCGAATTACAGTGTTGCCAAGAGACGACTGGATACGACCATGCGCAAAATAGAAAAGGATAAACTCTTTGAGCGTTATGATGAAGTATTTACAGAATGGAAGTCTCTGAATATCATAGAACGAATTGAATTAGATATAAATAACGGTCATTTCATGCCACATCGACCAGTATTGAAAGAAGGTTCCACGACGGCAGTCAGGCCTGTTTTTGACGCTTCTGCACATGAAAAACATAGACCGTCTTTAAATCAATGTTTAGAGAAGGGACTGAATTTAATAGAGCTAATACCTACTTTGATACTCAGGTTTCGAGAATTTAAGATTGGTGTTATATCTGACATCAAAAAAGTCTTTCTGCAGATAAGTAGACACGAGAAAGATCGTGATTTTTTAAAATTCCTATGGATTGATGGAAACAGTCAAGAAATTGTTTTCCGGCACAGACGTGTAGTATTTGGCGTCAACTGCAGTCCATACCTACTTGGAGCGACGATCGAGCATCATTTGTCGAAATGTTGGGAAAAATCTTCGGGTTCAGGTTCTGTATACACACGTGAGACGATTGAAAAATTGTCCAGGAGCTTTTATGTGGATAATTGTGTTACGAGCGTACCTGACCAGGAAACTTTGAACACGTTTATTCAAGAATCAATTCTGGTGAAGGCCGAAGGTCAGTTCGAGTTAAGAGGGTGGGAGTTTTCAAAAAAATTCTAATGCAGATGATTATAATGTGTCTGTTCTTGGACTTACATGGTTTCCGAAGCAAGATGTGTTACCAATCAGTCAGAATCTTCTTGAAACAGATACGAAGGATCTCATTATAACGAAAAGACGATTGTTGTCGCTGGCGCAAAGGGTGTTTGACCCGATTGGTTTCACTGCTCCAGCTGCATTAGTGCCAAAGTTATTGTTACAGCGGTTATGGGAAAGATGAACGTCTTGGGACGCACCTGTCGACGATGAGATCGCAATTTTCTTCAAAAAGTAGATTACTGACTTGCCATATCTCTTTGAGTTTAAAATTCCTCGCTGGATCTCTACTGGAAGTTCAAATATTCAAGACCTAAGTGTTCGCACCTTCTGTGACGCTTGTCAAGATGCGTATGCTGCCGTGGTGTTTTGTAGAGTGGTAAAAAATGATATAGTATCGATTCATTTGTTGGCTGCCAAGTCCAGGGTTGCACCTTTGAGGCAATTGACAGTTCCAAGGCTTGAACTAATGGGGGCAACAATTAGAGCTAGACTTTACATTCAAGTGAAAGAAACACTTGAGGACAATTTTGATAGTTTTTTCTGGAGCAATTCATCAACAGTGATATCGTGGATACAACGCAACGAGGGGTGGGCAGGATTTTTTGAACGATTGATTGGTGTGGTGAAGAAATTATTGCGTCGAAATCTCGGACGTGCAAGCTTGTCTTATGAGGAACTTTTGACGTTGATATGTGACTGTGAAGCAATAGTAAATTCGAGACCACTAACTTACCTTGCTAACAACCCAAACGATTTGATGGCGGTCACACCGGCTATGTTTTTACGGGATCTGGCTGCCGCTGGTATGCCTGACTGTGATGAAATTGACAAAAGTTCACTATCACGTAGTGTGCGGAATCAACAAAAGTTAAGAAATGACCTGCGTTAACGATTTCGATTAGAATACCTTGGACAATTAAAACTTTTGTTCGAAAGAAAACCTAGCGACTTTGTGAAATTGGGAGACGTTGTCCTAGTGGAAAATGACTCCGTTAAGCGCATAGAGTGGCCGATTGGACGAGTTGTGGAACTTATACCGGGTAAAGATGAACATATTCGACTTGTTCGAGTTAAGACTGTACGAGGTGAATTGTTGAGACCAGTGCAACGATTGTTTCCTCTCGAATGCAAAGCCGACACCCCAGGAGAGAAAGAAATTGGTACCGAAGAAAGTTCTCCCATAGTTTCCAACCCGGCAAATACGAAAGTTGAGACGCAACCAGAGGTACAGCCGGAAGAGTCTAAAAGTGCGGGAGTATTTAAAAGCAGAGCACCCGTCCAAAGTGTGAAAATTACGCGATGTGGTCGAGTGTCTAAAATGCCACAAAGATATGTGTAGATTATGTGAAAGCTTTCTGTATTATATAAACTTTCATGTAAACTTGCTATTTTAGGTTAATGGTTTTTCCTCTGTGTTTGTGAGAAAACGTTTCATGAGATCGTTACTCAGGTGGGAGGATGTTGCAAACAAGTTATTAATTATAGTAATGTTTTTAAAATATTGTATATTTACAGATTTTAGTTTAGTAGCGGCAACGTCACAAAATGTACGAATTGACAGATGCAATATTTTTTTTTAGCCAGTTGTCAGTTAATTAGTTTTGACATCTATCATTGTTTTCTGTTATTTTTTGTAAAGTTGTAGAATGGTCGAATGTTGCCTAGAGAATAAAGGTGTTTGGTTTCGAAACACAGATTTAATTATTTCAGAAAAATAGAACCGTCTAGGCCGGGTATAGCGGGTAGCTTACCAACGGCGAGACAACAGTGTTCTTTCTTTACCGCAGACTTTTAGGAACTGAATTTTTGTCTCACCATCTTCTTCATCCATATCTCCGATACACATGCCAATGTATCGATATTGGTTTTTTTTAGATTTAAAATTAACCAAAACATAGTCACCGTTCGATGGTTTAGGAACAGAGGTTTTGCTTGTGGTTGGTTCATTCGGTTCGTAACAATCTACTATATTTTCTTTTTCAGATGAAATGTTGGAAAAAATTGAATTGGCTTCCTCGTCAGTATCTGAGATACTGTAAATATCAGAAACATTGAGTTTGGCACTAGAGTCAAACGTATCATCATATTGTATTATTTTTATAAGATAGTGGCGGCAGTTGTACATATTATTACAAAAACAACTGAGTTTTTTCATGCGAAGCTCCAATGGGTTTTTGCCAACAACTTGGTGTACTTAAAGGTTCCTTTAAAAGTACTAAGTGGAGTATCAGGCAGGGATGAGGTAACCTGGTTTATATCATTGTCTGTAATAATTCTTGTCAGTATTCCACTGCAATTTTCTTCAAGGGCTTTGGCAAAAGATGCAAGATCTGTGACATCTTTCCCTCTGCAACGAGTCTGTCTGCAGTTCTTTTGCACACGGCGCCAACACTATCTGGAGCACCTTTGCCGTGTCCAGCTTCGTGGTAATTCCAAGTATAATGTTTCAAGTTTTTATAATAGAGACGCAACTTATTTGCCATTATATAAAACATTGTTTTGTTACGGTACTGAGTAACAGGCCCGTCACTTAAAAAATGCAGGTTAATTATATTATTGTGGGATTCTTCTATCCAATTGAATATTGGTTTTAAATGGGCCCAGATAGCAGCAGCGTCGTGATTTAAGTTTTCAGATAGTGTGCAGAAACACTGAGATTAAATAAGACCAGAATTGACATTTTTGATATAAATTACAGCCGTATGAAGACAAACCTGCTTTCTCGATCCCCCAAAATGGAATGACTGTATCTCTGCATTGTATTTTCCGGCATAATTTTCACTAAAGTCAATATGAATCAAGGTATCATGTTCTGAAAGATTATTCTTTAATCCCTTTATTGCTGCATACTGATGACTAATATTTAACTGATGGTTTAAAAACTTTGGGAGCAGGCTCTCAAACTTCATAACTACGTTATATGGATTATCGACGTATGATCTTTTTGTAACTTTCTTGACAGCTCTCTCTTTATTAGTTTTTTTATCAAAAATTTGTTTAGACATTGTCTCCCATTGCTGGTAATTTATTAAAATGCTGTTGTCAAATTCATGGTAGCCAATTATTACATTTTGACATTTTACACATTTTTTAGTTAAACAATTATCGTCGTACTTGCTACAGCATATTGTTTTGAGAAGACTATTCGAATCTCTTTGCTTGATTATTATCCTTCTATTTAATGCTTGGATAATAAACTCGAAATTCGCATGTATTGCACATAAACACGTATCACGATTTTGTACGGATGGCTTCAATATCCAAAATGGTTTGCATCGACAAAACATAGAGTATGAAATAGTGTCACTATAATTTTGCTTAAATTTATGATACAAGTTCTTCATAGAGTCGAGCAAATATCATCTTTGCATTTTCAGACCATTCTTTTTAACGAATTCTTTTTTTCCGGCACAAATGCGGCTGTTATTGTCTTCTTGCAGGAAATTTACTAACTTTTTCTTAATTTCATCTGGAATTTTGTCCATTCTTTGTTTTCTTTTAATTTCTAACAATTTGTCTTCTTGTTTAGTGGAGTTCAGTAGTCTTCTATAATTTATTGTAGATTGGTGTTTCATTACTTTGTATTTGGTTACTATATCACCAGATATAACTTTTGTAAAAACTTGTTTTTCTTTTTGACTACTTAATTGGCTATAATTTTCAGTAAGTTGTTGTTTCATTACTTCACCAAAGAGAAGACGCTTCGCTAGATCTCTTCTATTGTTTTCTTTGATTAATGCATTCACTTTAGAATTTGGAGTCACACTTTTATTCTTTTGTAATCTCGAAAACTTATTTTGATAAAATTTTACTTTGTTTTTCAATTTCTTTATTGTCTCATCCTTTTCTCTTAATATTTTATTCTTTAACTTTCGGTTTCTTCCTGCTCTTTGTTTTCCTAAAATGGATCTTCTATCCTATACAATAGCAGGTACTTTTTGAGGTTCTTGTTGCCTTTCGTCATCTGTCCCTGGTAAAGCAGGGTTTTTCATAAAATTCATTGTAGTTTGAACCAAAGTCTTTTTTTGCTCTGTACTTAGCAGTACTTTCTTTCCATTGCTTCCTTTTACGCCTTTTTTCTCTTGGTGTCATTTCTTTGATCGTTTTGACTTTCCCCTCTTCTTTTTTTTTTAAATAATAAAGTCTCTTCCTTTCTTTTAATTCATCCAACAATTGAGGATTAGTTTTAATTTTTCTATATCTTTCCTTCTCCAATTTTTTCTTTCTTTCTAATGTTTCTTCTCTGCTACTTCTTATATTTATTTTTCGCGCCGTGATAAATCTGAAACAATATAAATAAGTTTATAGTACCTAGGTACTAAAAAAGTAAATAAGACATTTTTAAAAAAATGCAGGATCTAAAGGTTAACAATAGTAGGGACATGTAAATTAAATTACATTGCATCGAAATTTAAATGCCCCAAGTAACTACTATTTTATTGAATGTTACTTGCTGCACTTTCGGTAGGTACATTTTATTTAAAAGAGAACAAATAGATATATCAATTTTCAATAAATAATTCTCAAAATAGAGCTTGATATAGTCTTGGATTTTTATATAAAAAAAAATAGCAAGCAGAGCCTAAAAGTCTATAAACACTCATATATTGGCTTAATGTCATTATCCTGAAAGCATATTATTTTCCTGTCAACTAAATGACAGGATGATGACGCCAGGCAAATGACATCTGAGCATCTAAAGCAGTATAAATTGCAGAAAACATTTAAAAGCTGGATGAAAATCTTAAAAGATTAATCTCCTGTGAATTAACTATAAATAGGCATGAACTAATTATGAAATTATAGCAATTCTAAAAAAATATCACTCACCAGGAAAATGGAATGTTTAGTGGCACTCGGCAGGATATGTTAACACACGTGCTGTTCACACCACACTTCTTGAATAACACAGCCCCACAAAAAAAAAGTTTTCTGACCTAGCAATGAGACGAGTATATCCGTATGTATTTTTGATCGCTGATTCCGAATCTGGGGTCAAAAAAGTCGTACACCCCAAAAGAAAATTTTAGAGCCAAAACACTCCCTGAATCGTTTTGTTTAATATTTTCGGGAAAAATTGAATGTATTACGATAAAAATAAAGGTGAATTGAAGCGTTCACCCTATCGGTATGAAACGCACCCCCGTAGAGGGTGAGGGAAT
Organism: Rhamnusium bicolor; assembly: GCA_029963845.1. Taxonomy (NCBI): domain Eukaryota; kingdom Metazoa; phylum Arthropoda; class Insecta; order Coleoptera; family Cerambycidae; genus Rhamnusium; species Rhamnusium bicolor. Next base: position 95,480 of record JANEYF010004032.1, on the reverse strand, counting down.
CACCCTCATCTGCCATCAAACCAATTGATAACGACAATGACTGAAAAACATCTAAAAATGTTTAAGTTTCGTTAGGTTTGCAATAAACTGACGTAGAATTCACGTAATACCCCAAAACTACCCATATATCGTTATGAAAAACAACCCTTAACTTCAATTACAGAAAGGAAAAAACATAAAATTTGATAACGATTTCATTATATGGATGTTCTTATTTGCAGAGATCCTTATGGCTAGGAATTAGCAGTCATTTGTCACCAATCTTAACACCATTTGGGTATAAAACGCATCCCTGAAGGGGGTGAGAAGTACTTTCGTTAGTAGCTTTTAATTCTTCTTTTTTAATCTTTTTTTTTATGGTATCTTTTAACTTTATTTTCAAACGATCTTCTTACTGACTGTCGTTTGTGTTGTTCTTTCGTGTCTCTTTTCAGAGACCAACAGTAGTCTGCTATCATGTAAGTTAAGGGTTGTTTTTCATAACGTTATAGGGGTAGTTTAGGGGTGTTACGTGAATTCAACGTCAGTTTATTGCAAACCTAACGAAACTTAAACATTTCTAAATGTTTTTCAGTCATTGTCGTTATCAATTGGTTTGGTGGCAGATGAGGGTGGTTCTCACCCTCTATGGGGGTGCGTTTCATACCGATAGGGTGAACGCTATAATTTACCTTTATTTTTATCGTAATACATTCAATTTCTCCCGAAAATATTAAACAAAACGATTGATTAAAATGATAACATCATTTTCAGAGCGTTATCTCATATCCCTATTCAGGGAGTGTTTTTTGGCTCTAAAATTTTTTTTTTGGGGGTGTATGACTTTGTTTGACCCCGGATTCGGAATCAGCGATCAAAAATACATAAGGATATACTCGTCTCGTTGCTAGGTCAGAATTTTTTTTTTTTTTGTGGGGCTGTGTAATGTGATGCTCTTATCGGAAAGCTTTTTATATGTTCTGAAATTTCCTCGATCTCCTCGTTTGGTTTTTTTGTTGCTCGAGAATTGATAGATTGACTCTTTTATCCAAAGGTGGAGTATATTAAGGTTATGTTTCCTCTTAATTTGCTTCCATTACTTCACATTTCGCAATCTTTTTTTAGGTTTTTCTATAGAATGCTCTGAAGAAGAATCCCTACCCTCTGTAGATTCAAATTCCATATCATTAACACTATCATTGGAATTTATTTCACCATTCATTTCGTAGCAGTCCTCTTTACAACACACGTACAGAATCAGACACGTTGAGAATGAAAAGTGGACAAAGTGGTGTTTGTCTAGTTATCATTTTCACCGTGCGACTGATAATACAAAACTGAACAACATTCAGATCCATCTAGCGGGGGATTTATGATTGTCATATGTACCGTTTTCATTTTAAAAGGTAGAGCTAATTTTTTACATCATAATCAGACGAAAAGTCAATTTCGCCCAATTTGGGCTCTGTCCACTTATCATTCTCAGGTCTTCAATTGTTGCAAGAAACATTGACTTACAAACTCTGATTCTAATATTATCTTTTTTAATGTGATATTTGTAAGATATTGCTTTGCGTGAAGTAGCAGCATCTGACGAAGTCCGTCGGTACTGAGAATTACCATGATCAACAAGTGTGTACATAAAAGCATGTCTTCCATCCCAGGATAGAGTTTTCCAGAAATACTTAAAAATTGCTTCCCTGTCTCGTGCAGTTAATTTATGACAATTGTATAATTTGGATTTATCACTGTCACAACGCGGCTTCAGTTGCCGTTCTTCACGCACTACATTCTGTTTATAATTGCCATTTGGATTTTTCTTAATACCAAAATAGCTTTCTCCTTTCATTCTCTTTGATTCATTTGTCATGTCCAACTTTTTGGATCACCTAACCCCTTGCCTTTCCTTTTATTCCGACGATTGTCATTCTTTGATGTTTGACTGATATCAGTGTTGAAAGATTGAGGATCATTATCCCTCTTGGTGGATGGATGTTCACTATCAGCTTTAGATACTTGTGTAGTGTGATTTTTGCCATCAACATTATTCTTAGGCCTTTTTTTTAAACAAATCGTTTGGTTTTTCATTTTAAATTTGTAAATTTGTCATTACTATCAGGCCATTCCTCCTCATTACTAAAACTTAAATCACTATTTGATGGCTCATAGCTTGAGCTGCCGGACAATGATGTATCAGAATCACTTTCTGGGCTATGATTTTGTGATGTCTCTTGGGAGGATGAGACCTGTACACTACCTTTTTCACCAAATGTTTTCATAGCACTCATGACTAATATTTCAGTAGGAGGCTGTAACAATTGTGATGATTGCTTGTCATCAACAATCACATTATCAGATAGCACTTCGTGTATATCAGTCCTAAAGTTTTCGTTTTGTGGTATAGAATATTGATAATCCTTGCTATTTATAATGGGCAAGTTAATATCCATTTGCTTACTGTTGATTTGTAACTGGTTTGTTACAGAATACTCATTATTACGGAGGGATAACCCAGACAAACTGTGAAATATATCATGTCGAACTAATAATTCTGCAGGTGGCTGTAACTGTAAAAAACCTTTGTCAGCAGGAGTTGTTACATCATCACAGATAGAAATTAATAATTCTGCAGGTGGCTGTAACTGTAAAAAATGTTTGTCAGTAGGAGTTGTTACATCATCATAGATAGAAATCTCATGCTGTTTGTCAGTATTAAAAGTGCTTTTCTTTGGGGACTGTTGAGAATGTTCAGTATTTATGACTAACAAGGCCACATTTGTTAGGTTACTGATGTATTGTAAATGGTTTGGAACAGGTTCACTATAGTAAGATAACTCAGCAGAAGTACTAAGTTGTGCAGAACAATTATCGCTACTTTTTCTAGCCAATTCGTCCATAAATTTTCCACGAGATGCCATTTTCTTTCTTTGCTGTAACATAAAAATTACTTCAATTTTGGCAAATAGGACAAATTTATGGAATAGGTAACTCCTCTTACTGAGTATGTAATAAATCAAACAAAAGTTGTATAAGAAAAATCTAAGTTGGCTTTACTTATGCATAAAAATTTAAATAAATAGGTACTGCAAAAAGTCGTATGTTCTGCATAAATATAAAATTGTGTACTGCATACGTCTGTTTGCAGTTTATAGAATCAATTTGTTTTAACAACTTTCAACAAAATTTACTAAAAAATAAATAGAAAGCACATTTCAATGAAATTAAATAACTTAGTAAGTACAGTGTGTACATACATGGGACCTAATACAGATATATTAGTAAAATAAAGTAAAAAAACATAATACTAACCTCGAAATATATGAAATGATTGAAATAATTATTAAATAGATAGATAGATAGAAATATTTTATTTCCCCACAGTATATATCTTATAAACTACAATAATTGTTATAGTGTATACATGTATTATGTTATGGGATAGATACATACTTCTGGCTTTTTTCGAGCCTTAGAGAAAATATATTGAATAGTTCGGTCTGTAGAGTCAAAGGATTTTTTATATCTGATCATATGATACCTAATAATACATTAAAACAGCTACCTTAAAGTACAGCATTGAACTAAATTAAATAAGCATACATTAAATATGAGTGGTGTTGATTTTTTTTTTTTTTTGTATGTACAAATAACCTGTTGTTTTAGTTAAAATCATCATCAAAGAATTCATTTAGATTATAGAAGACCTTGGCTTTTAGGATATCTTTCAATTGCTTTTTAAATAGATTTAAAGATGGTTTATGCTGAACTGTTTCTGGTAGATGATTAAATATTTTTACACCTGCATATACGGGTCCTCTTTTGTTTACATCCAAGTTGTATGATGGCGTTCGGTATATGTTTTTGTATCGCGTATCATGGTTATGCGTATCAGCGGGTGTGGAAAGGCTTTTCTGTTCTTTGTATATCATTATACTGATTTTATATATGTATAAATTCGTTAGCATAAGTATAGAGTGCTTTTTAAAGTAATATCTACATGAGTCCCGAGTATTTAGATTAAATAATGCTCGGATGGCTTTTTTTGTACTGAGAATGTTGTCTTGGCGTTGGTTGAGTTTCCCCAGAATTCTACTCCATATTGCATAAGAGAATAGAAATATGCATAATACACTGTTTTACCAACATTGAAGCCTATATTTTTCCTAATTGTACTTATGGCATAAACTGCATGGATTAATTTTTTATTTAATTCTATAATGTGGGTCTTCCAGTCTAACTGTTGGTCCAAGTGAATTCCGAGGAATTTAACGGTAGATGTAGGGATGACATCTCCACTGTTTGTTGAGATAACAGTATGAGGTAGAGTTTTATTTCGTTGGAATAGAATGTTAAAAGTTTTATTGACAATTAAAACCAGCTTATTTGCTGCTAACCAGTCGCTTAGATCCTCTAGTAGAATCTTTGTTATACTAAAAAAATCGTCTAAGTTTTTGTGTTGTAGAGTGATACTTGTATCGTCAGCAAATTGTGAGAATTTCGCGAGTGGGAAATTTGCTGTTACATCATTTACGTAAATTAAAAATAACGTTGGTCCCAGGATAGAGCCTTGTGGAACCCCACATTTTATATAGCCCGGGTTTGTTGATAGTTTGTTTATTCGCTCCCCCTCAATTGCCGTTATCTTCACAGACATAGTGCGGTCATTTAAGTAGGATTTAAACCAATCATGAACAATACCCCGTATACCATAATGCTCCATTTTGTCAAGTAAGATTTTGTGGTCGACGCAATCGAAAGCCTTAGATAAATCGCAAATGACAGTAACTGGTATGTCTCTATTTTCTAATATTTCATTTATATTACAGCTTAGATCGAAGGTACACTTGTAGTAATACATTATTGGTTAGTAATATACTAGAAGAGAATACTAAGTATTACACTACTACAGAGAATGCTAATTTAATTGCACTATTTCACTAGCAACCACTGGAAAAACAACTATCAGAAAACATCACAAGTCGGTTGAAATTTAAAACATACGTCGTTTTGCTTATTATCGTTAATAGTCTAGTAACTCTAGTATCATAGGGTCCGTTCGCTTCGATGTCGTGCTAATTTTGAAAATTATTTATTTTATGATTATTAAGGATCACCGAATGGCATGTTGGCATTTCTCCATATACAAATCAAGATAGCGGATAGGGCGATTAAAAAAAAATCGTATCTCCGGTAATAGTTGTCCGATCTTTTTATTTCAAAAAAGAGAATACTTCAAAAAGTATATATTTCACTAAAAAAAATACAAAATCTAAAAATATTTAATACCTAATTGAAAATGTGCCAAAAAGATAAAATTTTGGTTTTCTAAATTTTTTTAATCCCTTATTATTTGAGAAGTAATAAGATATGGGGAAAAAGTTTAAACAAAAAATGTGTAAAATTTAATTCAGAATTTAATAATGGATAGTGTATTTAGTATTGGTTAAACATTAATGCTCTAAAATTGAAAAAGCAGGCGCGCTGCAGGTATTGTGAAAGAACTTTGCGGTGTGTAAGCTGACTTTGGTTGGGACACAGTTAATTAATTCCATATTTATATGATAATACAGCTTCTCTTGGGTAACAAATTGCATTCAGGCCATGGCAGAAATATTTTTAATTCTTTAGTGGCGAAGAATTACAGATTCTTCAAATTCATATTCGCCAATTGCTTTTTTTAGGTCTATATCTTGACGAGTCCTAGATACTAAAAGTAAACGCTGCAGTAAACTTCTTTCTTCTCTTATTTCTAAAATGTTTTCGTCTTGTTTTGTTTTGGACTTTGCATTTGAAACTATAAATGTATTTAACTTCATACGTTGTATTGGATCCCAAAGACTCTTTTTTTCCTTCCACAATTCTTTCATTTTTAAACGTCCTATATCTTTCTTCACCTAAATCATCTCTGTTTAAAATATCATTGGCAATTTTTGTTTCGAGAATTTTACCGGTAAGATGATTACAGACCTCATTGTTTTCAGGTATCTCAGAAATATGTATGGCAAACACTTCCTTCAAAGCTAAATATTTGGCTTTAATTCTTTGCTCTGCAGGACTATGAAACTCGTTCTGAACCGTAATTTTACTTTCGTTATTTACAGATATGAGATTTTGGAATTTATCCGTTATTTGAGAAAGTTCTGAAGCTATCATAAAGAGCCTTATTAATAGACAACACCCTAGTAGCATATTAACACGGTACTAACTAGTAACCATCTAGTGACTACTAGAAAGCTACTAAGCAATCCGTATTAATAAACGAATTTTAAGTGGCTACTAGTTAGTGGGATGCTAAGCTTTGTAAATATCTGGCAACGGAGCAATTTACGAAATAGACTTGCGCATTTCCTCTTGCAATTTGACAACTGCATGACATGACTACATGACATATCAAATGTATCAAATTAAATCAAATTAAAGGTTAGTTTCACATACTTGCGAAGATATTTCTATAGTTTATCAAGTAGGTACATCTAGGGTATTGTATATAAAAGCAACATTACGAAAAAAATCAAGAGAAAATAAAGGATAGGTAAGTATTGATTAGATTGGACAAAAGTTTTGTATTTGTAACTTCGCAATTTTTTTAGTTTTTCAATGGACTTGATTGACATAAATGAAGAATTGAGAGAAGTTGCAGAAAGTTGAAATGGTTATACCACGTAATCCAAAGGTATATTTAGTTAGGAGAAATCCATTTGAAATCCACACAGATATGCAGTTTAAGAGAAAGTATAGACTTGAAATGAAATTTTGCATGTTAATAATAATCGTGGTTTGCCTGTCAGTCCAGAAGTACAAGTACTTGCAACTATAAGATATTTAGCTAAAGGTGCATATGGTGATGAATATGGGTAAATTATAGTTACTCTTGTAGGTAATAAAAATTATTAAGTACAAATTTTTTTGGGTTATTAGGTCCAATGTAATTAAAACACTATTATATTAACTTGCCGACGTTTCGGTATAATTTATTACCATGCTCAGGGCACTGTAAGATATAAATAAATTGATTGTAGTTATTCTATAACTATATGGGTGATAAATTCTAATCCAAACTAATAGTGAAGAAATAATATTGAACAGTTAATTAATTATTCTATAACAGATTGTAGAAAACATGTACTTATTTTAGGCACTTCAATTATTATTTAGAATTAGTTATATGTTAGTGATATATAAAAATTATAAACAAATACTCACATTAAAATTTAGTGTTTCTCGTGTATAAAAAACATAATGGCAGGAACATACTTCTTAACTATAATATTGAGTTTATTGAAAACTACTCGGTATACCAGCGCATACAGAAATGAAAATTTTTTATATATTTCTTGAAATGTATTATTCTCGTGGAGGCTGTGACACTAATGAGATTATTTTTTTTAGCACTGTTAAACTTACTGTAGATAAGGGATGAATAAGTGTTTGGGAACTAAAATGTTTGTTTATATAATAAGTAAACAAGATTGAAGTAGAACGGAACGAAAGATTTAAATAGGTTGATAATTTTAAAATATGTAATGTACCTATCATAAAGTTTTCATTTTATTAATTAGATTGAAATAACTAGAGTTTAAATTTTCAGTGTCTTTTCTTGAATTTACTGTTCAATATTATTTCTTCACTATTAGTTTGGATTAGAATTTATCACCCATATAGTTATAGAATAACTACAATCAATTTATTTATATCTTACAGTGCCCTGAGGATGGTAATAAATTATACCGAAACGTCGGCAAGTTAATACAATAGTGTTTTAATTACATTGGACCTAATAACCCAAAAAAATTTGTACTTAGTATTTAAATTGTGGTCTGGAAATTATTATTATAATAAAAATTATACTTACGTAAATACTTTTTGTATGATTTATAGCCGAACATCATGGATTATCTCAACCAACATTAAGCGTAATTGTAAAGCGAGTGGTTGAGGCCATTACAGGGCATAGAGAATAATTTATCAAATTTCCTGAAAATGAGGAACTAAATACGGTGAAGACAGAATTTTACAATATAGCTCGTTGCCCAGCAATTGTAGGAGTTATAGATGGAACTCATGTTTAAAATAAAATGTCCGGGTGGAGAAAATCCAGATTTGTTTATAAATAGAAAAGGCTACTATTCGTTAAATATACAGGTAATTATTATTAAGCAAGAACTTTTTTTAAAAAGGTAATATATGTTTATGTTATAACAGGTAGTTAGCGATGCAAAAGGTAAAATTCTTGTTATCGTTGCACGATGGAGGGATAGCGCTCATGATTCACGAATATGGAATGAGTGTCTGTTAAAACGCAGATTTGCTGTAAGTTTATTTTTGTCACCTATGGAAAAATTTAATGTTAAATTATTACCATATTTTTAGAGTGAAGAAATTAATGGTATACTACTTGGAGATAATGGGTACCCTTGTTCAAGGTACCTCCTGACCTTTTTTCAGATAATAGATATAATCGAGCATATATTTCAACAAGAAATGTTGTAGAAAGGCTTTTTGGAAAATGGAAAAACATGTTTCGTTTTTTTTTTAATGGGGTTGCACATGAAATTAGAAACAACTAAAGCAGCTATAGTGGCAGTGGCCATTATTTACAACATTTATATGACTGAACAGTTACAAAATGGAGGTTTGTAAATATCTTAACTAACATTTTACATTTATCTAATTTTTCCGACATTGATATAATTGAAAAATATATATTAATTTCAATTTTATAAAAAATTTAATACTTGCAGACAGCTCCGATGAAGAATCAGATAAGGAAAATGAAATAGAAGATGGATATTTTCAAGAAAACATACAGGGGAATTTGTTTAGACAACAGTATATTCAACGTTTTTTTAATTAATTTAATAATTTTTTTTTTCCTAATAAAATTGTATGCCTTGATCAATAAAATTACCTACAATTATTCAAGCTTATTTTATTATTCCTTCTATATGTTACAGTGTAAATTAATATAAGTACAATAAAAGAAAAATCAGCATATTTAATTATTATTAAATTGTTATTTTAAAAGTTTCAATCTTTCCTCATGATACTCTCGTTCATGTTTAATTATTTCATGCTCATATTTAATTTTTAATTTATGTATTTCATCCTCGTGCTTTATCATCTGGTTAATTCTTTTTTCATTCAATGCGAACAGCTTTTCTTCATACTCTGATATATGCTTCCTTTTTGTTTTTCTTTTACTAGTACTAGGAACAGGATTCTTATTAGCCATACAACTTGCATTTACTATATTTTCTGAGACTTCTATATTTTCATGACCTCCTTCACTTTCCAACATGTCATCTATCACAACTTCTTCGGCGATATTGTTAGCATTTAAAACAGTATCATTCATTGGAAGTTGGATGTATGAATGGTCTCCATACAAAACTTCTTCGTGTATAGATGTGGAGGAACCACAAACGTTAGCAGAAGGTTCTGTTGATTCTGATACATTCTGTAAACATAATTTAAAATAAGTATTTTTTAATGGAGGTTACAGATGCACCTCATTTTATATCAGATACCTACTAATTAATAAGGCAACTTAATAAGTTTTATCGACAAAAGAAATTACTATATTAAAGAATGCACAATAAAATTGGCAAACGCTCACCTTAGTTACACTATCACAATCAAATGGAGAATAGTCTTTAGTAAATTCGTATGGTAGAAGGTCTTTTATTTTCCATTCAATTTCATTGGGTTCTGGGATCGGGGGCCCTCCACCTGCCTGCTTAAAACTTTTTTTATAAATTGATACATTTCTTTTCGCTTGTACTTTCATACGCTGCCACTGCTCCTTAATTCTTTTGATGTCTCTTGGATATCCTGATGTGACAAAAATAATAACAATTAAGGTGGGTAAATAAATAATGGATATTAAGTAGTTTGTTTTCAATGTAGGTATCATTTTATAAAAACCAAGGTTGATAGAACTGCTATACTCGAATATTAAATATTTATTTTTAAATATTCTATAGATAAGGTGAAAAATCCCTAAGGTACATACCTTCTACGTCCATTTTTTGCCTTATACGTTCCCAGGCAGCAAATTTGTCTTTATTATAAATATTTAATTTTTTTTTGTTTTCTAAAATATTTATATCCGCCTTTACAAAATCCAGTAAAAAGGCTTTTTCAATTTCATCCCAATTTTGGGATCTTGGTCTTTTCTTCTATAAAATAAAATATTAATTTAACATTTTTAAAGAAATTTTATCAACTCTCTAATATCTCATCAACATTTTGTATATACTTACATCATTTACGTCCATATTCGTTTGACTAATTTAATATTAAATAATATAAAAGGTAAAAAAAATTAAACACCCTCAAACACAACACAAATTTTATGAAATATAGGTTAACTTTTACGTTAGTAACGTGCTAAAGACTATGCCACTAAGGAAATAATTCGCAACTATCGTTAGCAGCGTGTTAAATTGTTCTATTAATAGGGAAATTGTTAGTGACTTCTTAGTACCAACTTAGTGACTACTAAAATCATCTATTAATAAGGCTCAAAGTATCTATTTAATGCTGATGCGTTCTTTGTTATTCCTAGAATTCCTCCAGAAACTTTTAGTTTTCGATTTTCATGTTCTATTGCATGATCTGGGCCTATTGCTGTAAATGGAACATCTAATTTTGAAACAGAAAAATTACCAGAAAGAAATTCTTGCCATATTTCTATATGATTTTTTTTACGAATGTCATAGAAGATAAATATAGCGGAAGAAGTCTTGCATAATTCAAATGGTCATGTGCAAAGAAATACTTTATTAAAGCGTCCGTATTTTTAAGATGGAAATCAAATTCTTTATTTCTTAGTTGATTGAGTCGACCTTTACTTGATGAAAATCCGTGTTATACGAAACATAATAAAACTTTTTGTTGTTTTTTGATTTTCACGAAATTTATTTTGAATATATACTTGAATATATATTTTACATGACAATCGTTTCGCCAACACAGTGGCTTCGTCAGATGTGAGTATTATACTAACTTTTACAATGCAGAAACAGGGTATAAATATGAAATTTGTCTAAGGTTGTAAACTATTATTAAAGTAGGTAATTTAAGAACTGTCCTGATTTTAAACACTAAGAGTGGTGGATACAGTAATAAATAGAAATATATAGAAAGTGTACTTTACACTCAAAATAAGTTTAACAATGGTGAACAATTAGTTTCTAATTGATCATTTAATATTATATCATGTCTTTTTAATTTATTAATTTCTAGTGATTCTAGTAACGTCAATTTAGGACCTTTATTTTCTAAATGCAGGACTTCTAAATTCGGATTGAAATTATGGTTATCTTCTAGGAGGTGTGCTGCATATGTGGAATCTTCTTTAGCATTGGTAAAACTTCTTCTGTGTTCTGCAACTCTTGTTTTTAAATTTCTTCCCGTCTGCCCGACATAAACTTTAGGGCAAGTACCACAGGTCAGCTTATAGACTCCCGACTTACTTTCCTTTTTTAACTCTATCTTTGTTATTTTTAATTAATTTACCGAATGTTTTATTAGTTTTATAAGCAATGTTGACATTCAGCTTTCTTAAATTTTTGGCTATTTTATTTGTAGGTTTACCGATGTATGTGAGGGTTTTATAATTAGATTCTTTCAAAGTGGTGTTTGGATATACTAACTGTATCGCTTTTTTGTAATTTTTTGTGGCAAGTATTTTATCAATCATTATTGGGCTGTAGCCATTGTTAATTGCTATCTGTTTTATTATATTTAATTCAAAGTTGTCTTTAGATAGAGGAACGTTGATTAATCTATGTATCATACTGTTGTATGCTGCTTGTTTGTTTCAAAGGGTGTGTAGAAGTGTTGTGTATAGTAGTATCGGTATGAGTGCTTTTATGGTATATGGAGAATGTATGTAAGTTATTTAATTTTGAAATAGTTAGATCTAAAAAGTTTATAGAATTGTCGTCCTCTATTTCCATAGTGAATTTTATATTAGAATGTAAATTATTAATGAATTCTAAGAATTAGTTTAGCTGTCTTTTGGTTCCTGTAAAACAAGTAATTATGTGGCCTACATATCTATACCAATATATGAAATTATTTATATTTTTATTACTATGTATTTCTTTTTCTAAGTGATCCATGAATATTTCTGCTAAAATCGGGCTTACGGGACTTCCCATTATTAAGCCATCGGTACCTACATAAAATTCACCATTGAATTGAAAATAATTTTGGTTTAAACATATTAATAGAAGATGTAAGATTTCGGACTTTATAACAGGGTTCATGTTCTTTTTATCTAATAAATGTTTTATGACTTGTACAGTATCGTTCAAAGGTATGCTAGAGAATAAATTTTGAACGTCGAACGAAATAAATTTTGAATTATGTGGTAATTTTATATTTTGTATTTTATTAATTAATTCGTAAGAATTTTTAATAGAAAAAAGTTGAACTAAACTTACATACAGCTTTTATTAAGTTTATTAACCTAGTGGAGAGTTTAGTTGAGGGTGCTGTAATAAAGGAGACAACGGGGCGGATGGGAAAATTATTTTTATGTAATTTTATAAGATAGTAAAGTTTGGGAGGTTGTGGATTCATTAGTGTTAATTTGTATTTATATATGGGACTGAAAATTCCTACAGTATCGTTTAGTGCTTATTTTATTTCTTTTTGGTCTTTATTAGTGGGGTCTAAATTTACTTTTTTTATAATTACTCGATTCTATGAACTCTTTTGTTTTCTTTACAGTCTTCTTTATTAACTGCAATTATCGTCTGTCCTTTATCTGCTCTACTAAATACTATGTTATTTTCAACAGCTTAATTTTTATTTGCAACCATATTTTCCTTATTATTTTGTTTCTTAGCATTAATTTGTGATTTTATTATTTCTGAATTTGAGTATTTATAATGTGTACTGTTACAAGTATTTTTTAAAGCAAGTTCTGTCTCTATTCCTAAATATTCCAATGATTCTGTATTAATAAGTGGGTGAATATTATAATTAAAGCCTTTGTTTATTAATTTAGTTTCTTGTGGTGTAAAAATTGTATATGTTAAATTGGTGAATCGTTCATGAAAAATATGATCTGATACATCTTTGCTACATAGGTCTGATTTATTTTTCTTTTTAGAAATTAAAGAGGAAAGTTTACGTTTCTGTTTTAAAAATTTTTTTATGAATCATTTGTTTAACTTTATATCTAATTTCCGTATCAAATATGTCAAATTCTAAATTATGTAATCTATAAGCTAATTCTGTGTACATTACCTTGAAGTAGATGTTTAATACGTCTCGTTTCTTGTACTATTGTTTTCTGTCTTCATACAGCCACTTTCTCATGCCGAAATTTCGCCCTTCATTTACTGCTCTACTTCGGTTGTTGGTTTTCAGTTTAATATATTTTGGGAAAATTTTGTTCTTGAAACATTCGTTGAAGAACCATATATTTTGTGTAGTAATTCTGCATCGTAATAGTAGTTTAAAATACCATAAGATCAAAAAGCTAGTAGTAGCTTCTTTTAAATAGTTGATTGAGTCGAGCTTTACTTGATGAAAATCCATGTTATACGAAACATAATAAAACTTTTTGTTGTTTTTTTTGATTTTCACGAAATCTGTTTTGAATATATACTTGAATATATATTTTACATGACAATTGTTTCGCCAACACAGTGACTTCGTCAGATTTGAGTATTATATTAACTTTTACAATGCAGAAACAGGGTATCAATATGAAATTTGTCCAAGGTTGTAAACTATTATTAAAGTAGGTAATATGGAAACTGTCCTGATTTTAAACACTAAGAGTGGTGGATACAGTAATAAATAGAAATATATAGAAAGTGTACTTTACACTCAAAATAAGTTTAACAATGGTGAAGAATTAGTTTCTAATTGATCATTTAATATTATATTCTGTCTTTTTAATTTATTAATTTCTAATGATTCTAGTAACGTCAATTTAGGACTTTTATTTTCTAAATGCAGGACTTCTAAATTTGGATTGAAACTATGGTGATCTTCTAGGAGGTGTGCTGCATATGTGGAATCTTCAGAATCCAGAACTGTTATCATGTGTGCTTCTAAGCGACGATAATATTGTTTGCTTTCCAGTATTCTGGTTACAGTCGACGCATTGTACATTCCAGCCTCTATCCATGCTTGATCAATACCGCTTCCTTCTATGTATTTTCCTAAAGTTGCCAGAGCCCAAAAGGCAACATGAAGCTCTCTCGGTCTAAATATAAACTGTTTTTAAATATTTTCATCTGCAACCCAAAGCTTCATCGCCAAGTCATAAAGCTGCATGTCAAAACTGATCACCCCATTATTTCCGTTGGCTAAGTAATTTACTCCTTGAGCTTCTTTAATGGCTTTGTAAAGGATGGCATGATTTGTAGGTGGAAATTGAATTAAAGGAGCTAATAATGAAACGTTACATTTTTTTAAAAGCACTGATTTGAGGGAATTAAAACTTGACCATGTACCTAGCGTGTTTTTTGAGAAATCAGAAATTGAAGATATAATCCAGCATAAATTGTCATTAGAAAATTTGTTAAGAGATCCACAACTAATGATCTCCAATAACGTACGTGTTGGATTACGCAACGTCAAAGTATTAATGTGAAATGATTTTTCGGAACTTTTAATATCAATACTTCTGTCCAAAACAAGTTTGCCTAAAGTGAGATTTTCCTCAACTAATTCAGATTTTTCTTGAATTATAGCAGTAACTCTTCCGTGTAATGTATCCATGCCGCTAGGAGTGGCTTCTAAGAAATCTTATTGTCGACAGCAAACCACAAAAATTTATTTTTAGTGAGCCAATTTGGTGGGCATACGTCTATTTTAATTTTTTGAAGTCTTGTATATAGCGAATGTTTAAGAGAATTTTCTATTCGCAAAACTTTTTGATAGTCAATAGAAACATTTAATTTGTGCAAAGTATCTATTATTATTTTAGATCTAAAATTTTTAAGTACGTCCAACGATAAACCTACAGCTAATGGTGTTTCAGTAGACTTTCTCCAGTCAAAGACCGTATTTTTTGACTGTTTATCAGTACAAAATGTTTGAATTACATGCTGACATAACACTGATGTAGATTTTTCATGTTCTGGACTATCAGAGAGACCAACATTTTTATTTCCAAACAATACTAATCTTAGAAAGTAGAATAACATCGGTGGATCCGTATAATCGTCAAAGTCTCCTTGGAAAAGTCCATTTTGCGTTTGACTTTATTTCATCACGAATTATCTTGGCCGCCTCATTTATTTTTTGTAATTTCAATTGTTTTTTGGCTTTAATTCCTATCAGTAGCATATCATTTAGAGTACTGAATAGTAAAACTTTCACAGGGTCGTTTTTTTCTTTGGTTTTTAAAAAACGATTGTTGGTATATTTTCCGTTTTTTTTTTAAAAAGGCTTATAATTTTTTGGTGTCTGCAAATCAATTTCTGATTTTTCTAACATTTTAACATAAATTTTCTGATTTCATTCATGTCTAAAACTTCACACGCTTCCTGGTTTTATACAAGTTTATTTTTGACATAACTTATTAAATCTGCGTTAACAATGTCAGCGCTACTTATTGTTGTATCCGCAGTAGATATTTTAGAGCTTTCAGCTATTGTAGCTCTTTCCTGTTTTCTAAAACAGCTCAAATGATACTTCATATCAAAGGCTACAGCTGCTAATGGATCGTCACTTGTAGTAAGTAATATTAGTCTTTGTTTTAACGATACGTCAGTTGTGCTCAATCCTATTTGTTTCAATTTTTTTCGACATGCTTTCCGAAGTAATATTATATATATTTTCATTTCTTACCTCCTGACAAAGAACGCACTTTTCAATATCAAAAATACTTCTAACAGGTCGCAACATGTTCTTTTTGGTAACATTTTTTAAGGATAAAATATTACTTTTTTTTTCAAGTCTCACTATGTTTGTTTTGTTTGTAAGTTCTAAGTAACACGGTCTATGGTAAGCAGGTTTTTTGGCAAGTATGTCATTTATTTCACAATCACTTAACAGTTTTTGCAGTTTTTGAAGAATTATATTTTTATCACCAAATCGTACTCTCTGTTCCACTGCTACTTTAATTTTAGACAACGAATCTTTTGTTGCTAGTATGTCTCGACTTTTTACAACTCGTTTTTGACACACAAAACATGTACTAAAATTAAATTCCATTATTAATATATTTTTTCTAGTAACAGATATATTATGTCGGTAAAATGTTTCATCCGTAAACACAGCGGAAGTAATAAGAGAAAAACTCAACTCCGTATAAGCGGATTGCACCAAGCATACTAACTGGCCACTGGCCGTATTGTTTTTACAAGTGCAAGTGTAAATAATAACAGGTCATAACACGCGCCCGTCAAGAAAAAACGTACATACCTATTATAGTATTCATCAAATACTAAAGCCACCGAACATGTATAAAGCGCTGTTGTCTGTAGCTCACGACACAACGAAGGTGCACGTCACATTTTTACACTTTATAGGGTTATTTTTCAACCAATACCTATAAATTTGTATATCGTTGGATTCAGTAGAGAATTGTGCACATTTTTTATTTGACATTTTTTTTTCATATGGTCTATTGTTTTCAAAATAAAAAATGTTAAATAAAATTAAAAAATAAAAATTTCAGTTTTTTGGGGAATATTTCCTTAAGTATTAGATATTTTGAACTCTCGTAAAGATGAGTAATTTCTTTTCTTCAAATTGAAAATCGGTCAATTATTACCAAAGATATATTTTTTTTAAAAACTGGCCTAGTCACCATTTTTAATCGTAGATTACTGGAAAAAAAATCCATTTTCAGAAATGCCAACATGGCATTTAGTGATCTAGTTGGATTATATTTTCATTAAAAAAAAAGTTTTCAAACTTAGCACGACATGGAAGCGAGCGGTCGTTTTTGAGTCCTATGATAATAGACTATAGCAACATTCGTCCCCATGCGACTCATACATACGTCACTTTGCAGCTTTAGAAATTCAACGAATCACATTGGACCATTTGTCATGTGATTATAGCTCGGCTCCCATTGGCTAAATACATACATTCATTTGTAGGTAGCTGCGTAATAATATATAATCACTACATACATAATATCGTCGTGGTGATCGCAATAGGTCGTATGTGTTTCAATTGTTACTTTTCAGGAGAGATAAAAAAGTATTTTTTTCCTTAATATATTTATCTTTTATTTGAAATTGGTTGATGGGATTTCAATGCGGACTACATGCGTACGGTGTAACGGAGAAGTTATGATGCCTTATGCCTAACGATCAAATTTGACATAAGACCTGTTGCTGCTTCACTTACCTTACTTAAGTGACGTATGTCAAATTGTAGTTAAGGTAGTAAATGGTATTGAAAGACAGAGAGAATTAATGTTAAAAAAATTATTTTATTTACATACTAAAGAATCATAAAAAAGGTTTATAATCTGTGGGAAGTAATTTTGCCAGTTCCTGTAAATGATTGAATTTTGAAGCTTCAATTGGACAAGGCCCTTCATAGAGATTTGAATGATTTGGTAATACATCCACTCGTTTTGACCGTGTTGGCAATATTTTCCAATCGTCTTTAAAATCTACTTTGTAGTTAATCACGCCATTCTGGGTGTACTGGTAAGCGACGACATCATTGACACATGGATCCCCAACTTTGTTTTCAGGTTTAATACTGTTATAAAAAACAGTTTCAAATTTCAAAAAGTCATTATGTTGAAGATAAACTGTCTCGTAGGGTTTGAGATTTTGCCTTGCAGCTTGAATGATAGGTAAATAATCTGCTGGAACATAAACCTTCCTCCTTTTACTCAGTTTTTTTCTATGGAAGCATGAATGGAGTCTACTTCCATCTGAGTATGTCCAACCTCCAGATATTTTTGTTCAATTGTGACATTATTTGCAATACTGAGCTGAAGAAGGGCGTTCGAAAGTTTTGCATTACGATTCTGATACCCACATCCGTCGTCGCTCCAAATTTTTAGTTTTTTTGGTTGTGTATTCACAATTTGGAAATATGTGGTTGCAATTGATGCAAAAACATCACTTTCGAGGCCGCCGCTTGTTTCGTGCCATACATAATACACGACATCTTTAGTAGATAAATTATAATACGTAAGATTATGCACCTTAACTTCTGTTTTGTAGTAGTTAGCAGTTGCGATTATAAGAGGTACTAACAGGACAGCTTGCAAGTCAACCGTGTAACTTTGTACTTCCGGAAACTCTGTAGCCGAAGCTTTGTCTTTTTCCTTTTCCGATCGTGCGTCATTCTTTTCCTTAATGTGTTTCTGGAAAGCTTCCTCATCAAGATTACTATGTTTGTGCATAATGCATTCATTGCACTGATTTTTTTTTTGGGGCATAAATATCAAGATTCATTTGCTTAATTACTTTTTGAAAAGTTTTCCAAGATGCTAACTGTTTATTTTCGTTTCGGCACTTCTCTGTGTAATGTCTATGCATGTCTCTAAAACTATACCATATCGGTTCAAGATAATATTTGCTTGACGAGGACCGACAGTATGAGATTCTACCCGCGGCAATGAATTCAAAAAGTCTTCGACGTTCTTTACAGCTGCAGATTTTAGACCAATTGGTGCTCTTTTTTTCCAGGGGAACTGTTGTTTCAACTGAAAGTTCTTTGCTATCCAAAACCCATATCCGCATGCCTTTTCACCAATGCATAACGCGTTAAGAAAAAATTTTTTGCAAACATGTTTTTTTTACTTTGTCATTGATGCCTTCACTAACAATTAAGTAATATTTAAAGGCCACTTTTTTCCTTGAACTTTCTGCATCAATATGGCTTCTTCTATGCTTTGGACGTACTTGTAAAATGCATCCTGCTACAAAAACTTTCCTATGACGGTAACTTCCAAAATAATGAAAACATGGAGTGGCGCATCTTCTCACTAATAATAGCACAGTCAAAGTTTTGTTTAGACCACCTCTTCTTTTTTTTTTATTGAATATTTTTTTTTTTTTATTTTTGAATTTTTTTAATTTTTGAACCAATTAATTTTCTCCACTCTTTACTGTTTACTTGTCCTTTGCGTTTTCTTTTAAGGGTTGTAGTTTGCTCATGTTCGTCACATGATGAAGCAGTCTTCCCTTGGTTAATTATTACCATTTTTTCTGCCCCTTCTGATGGCTCATACCACTCCCCGGAACCGGAACTAAAATCAGCTTGAATCGATCACCATCTTTAGTATCAGAAAACATTTCGTTTTCTTCCTCAATTACTTCATTTTGCGTGCCAGGTACAAGACTAATTTGTGCTTCGATGGATTCATTTCGAAATTCTTCAATAATTTCTACTTCAGCTGCTGAATCGATTTTTTTCTACTGCAGGGCTTTTATCAACTTCCTCTGATGTAGAACTTTCGCCTATATCTTTAACTAGTTGCAAAATATACTTGCCTCTGTTACAGGGTTGTTATGTTTAAAACAATTTGTTTTAAACTTGATGTTTTAAACATGTTTTAAACTGACCAAGTTTTAATCTGTGGTTAAAATTGAGTTTTAAAACAGGTGTTTAAAACTGTTTAAAACATATTTAAAACAACAATCCAAGAGTCTGTTTTTTTTGTTTCCGTATAGATAAAAAAATATGTGATTCCTGAAGAAAATTTTTATTATATAGCTTATATACTGAAAGAGACATTTAGACAACTCAAGTACATAAAAATAAAACGAAAAATATGTAATAACATTATAACATTTAATATTAATGTGCCTCATAAACTCTGAAAACTACAAACTATAATAGTAAACTATTTCTACTATTCACAGTAAATAAAAAAAGACAACTCAAATTAGAATATATCTGGCAAAAGTTAAATAGTTATAGACTAAACCAAATAAAAAGTCACGTTTATGACTACTTCAACTACATAAATATTGGTATTAAATACACTATAAAACATATTAAATTAAGTTTGGAATTGATCAACTTCAGCAGTCGTAATAGAATTATTCAGTTCTCTGAAAACACATACTAATTTGGCTGCTTTCTTATTGCCCATCCGATTTCTCAATTTTGAGTGGACTAAGCCATAGGATGAAAAATGTCGTTCAATGTCGGCTGATGATGCAATCGCTGTATGTAATTGTCCAACAAGTTGAATCATAGCAGAATCTAAACAGTTTATGGACCTCCACCATGCTAAAGGTTTCACATTTTTTATAAGTTGTGCAGAAAACATATATTATTTAAAGGGTGGACATTTTGCTCGAAAATTGACTACGGTCGGCATCACATCTGGATAGTAAGCTTCAGTGTACTCCATTGCACTGTCTACTTGAGACTGAGTGAGGTTTGCTCCCATAAATCGATGATCGAGTAAATTTGCAAGATAATGAGGAGGAGTTAGGGTCATTTCCAAACGGTCTTTAGCTTTTCGTATATCCCTTCTATTAAATTCTCCTTTTATTTGTTCCGCTTCAAATGAGTTTAATTACCCCATCCAAATCTCTGTCGCTTCACTAATAGTGCACGAGCTCCTTTGCACTTTGTCTAGTGCTACAGCTATATATTTGAGTTTTTTTAGATAATTCTGGGCACTTACTTTTAAATCTGTGTCATTTAACATTTTTATTATGTCCGTATCAAATACAACCTTATTACTGGAGCAAACATTATATAATATTGGCCAGTTTTTAAGATAACTTTCCAAACAGTCTGCCAAAGAGTTCCAGCGAACATCTTGTGGTAAAATTAAGGCAGAACCACCAGCTTCATTATATTTTGCATGAGCATAGTGAACATTTCGAAAGTACTTACATATTTTTTTATTTTTTGTTTCAATTCGGGAATCTCCAGACCTCCTTCCAAATCGTGGGCTAACAAATTAAATATGTGGGCAGAAGAGCCATAAGTTAGAATATCTTTCTGGTCTAATTCCTTAAATAAATCGTTTCTCATTTTGGTCATATTTGAGGCATTATCAGTGACTACACTAGTTACCTTACAATTATATTCCTCATGACACTTTCTGATCGAATTTTTCAACAGTTTTAACAAATATTCTGCGGTATGGCTATATCCAGATGTATCTATAGATTCCAATAAGTGTATTTGTTCGGATTCGACGTTCATCACACATATACCTATTATTGGCTCGTTATGGACATTACTCCAGCCATCAAGAGTTAAACAAACGTTTTTATTTGCCAAATTTTCTTTAACTGTTGACTGAACGGAATTATACACATCATTAAGTAGTTGATTAGAAACATCGTACCTGCTTGGTGGTGTATATCCAGGACGTAGCATGTTAATAAGGGTTTGGAATTCATGATGTTCTACGGCACGGAGTGGCGTATTTGTTGCATATAAGTACCTAGCAACTTGCAAATCTAATCTCTTTTTCAGTGATAAGTTCGTTCGGATAAGAAAATTCTCCATACTTGATTGAGATCTGGATATAGATGCTGTAATGGTACTAACACTCTCGCCGAACGCAGAAGAAGTAGACCCTAAAAAAAACATATTTGTTATTGTTAAAAAGTAGTATTTTAGGGGGAGGATTAATTTAAATATTCATAGAAATAAGTAAAATGATCTAAGGATAATTAAAAAAAAAAACACTTCGTAAAAATTAAGAACTGAATAAATGAATAAAATGTGACAGGCAGAGTTTCGTATTTGTATAAACCAATTACCGTTTAGTATCATATAAAATAATTTAGAACGATTTTTTTGATGTCATTATTTATACTACTCAGTCAGTACTCACCCTCATTAACTCTTTTTCGTTTTTTAAATTTTTCCCCTAACATCAGTCGAGGGCAAGTCATCGTCATCATCGGCGTTCTCATTCTCGCTACTCGAATGTACACCCGCAGATGGAACACACTTTTGAACATGTTTCTTTAGACGGACTACCAATGCGACCATATTTAATTTACAGTTTTTACATTTGGCTCGTACAGGTTTACCACCTTCTTTAATTTCTTCGAAGAATGCCCAAATAGCATCCTTTTTCCGCCCTGTACTGGACAATACGTACAAACTGCCTTAAACTATTTTCGAAAGAGACACAAATTTTAGTGGTTATCAATTATTACGTAAATACGTACACGCACGCCAACTAACGCGTAGAACAAATGATGCGAAGCAATAACATCGACTCCACGCCGACTACTGGGAATGCTGTGAATCCCAGCCTTTGCAAAGAGCCCTCGACCTTCGACAGCGAGTAACATTGGCGACATCTGTTGATGCACTGCCAAATTACCGCTCTGTTTAAAATATGTTTTAAACATATGTTTTCTTTGTTTAAAACATGTTTTTTTTATCGGAGAAAAAAACAAATTTAAAACAAGAAAAAACCGTTTTAAACAATAAAATCATAAATTTTGTTTAAAAATAAAAAAATCATGTTTTTTTTTCAACCCTGCTCTGTTAGTCCCGAACATTTTTCTGCAATTAGGACAAAAAATACAAATAATACGGGTTTAACACGAAAATAATAAAATACGACCATACTTGTACCAATTGTACTAATATTTTAAGTCTATGAAAGTTATAACACCGAAGACACATACATACACATACAACACTTACGCACAGACAGACTCTTATTTTCGTGAATACCACGAATAACCGCCTAAACTCTGTTTTGCAATATTTTAAATCTTTTATTTTGAGCAAATGTGTCAGATGAAAGTTCTAAATTTTAAAGTATCTACAATTAACATATTGTTGTCAGTCAATATTAAAAAATGTAAAAAGTTAAAAAATAATACAAAAAACATAAAAAAGTTAGGTAAATGCAAAAGGTCGTATGTCTACTATAAATGTAAAGTAGCTTGTAAAGCAAAAGGACGTATGTCAAGATATTAGTGTAAAAAACAATGTTATTATTAACAGAAACATGCACGTATAGTTTGTTAGGCAAATATATTACTTTATTTTTGTTAAATAATTTTAAAAATTGATTAAGAGTGTAAAAAAACAAGAATGTTTAAGAAAAATGAGGTTAATAAATCGTCATGCTAGTATTCTTTTGACCTATGAGCCAAAATCATGTTTTAAGATAATTGAGGTTAAAGATTTTTTTATTTACCAACTTACAATTATTGCTTTTTTTACCTTTTTTTTGCTTTAAAATGGTTAAATACTGCGTTAGACACTTGAAAATATGCTAAGTTCTTAATTATTTTTTAAAATAACGAAAAAAATTACAAAAACTTATTTTTCGATATAGGCCAAGGAGCTTAATTAATATTAGGCCATGTTGCAAATTTCACATAGGATATAGGACAAATGTAACACATTCGTAGGATATAGTGCAAAGCGAAGTTGTCCTTATATTGTTAAATTGGATATAAAACCTGGTTAGTATAATGAAATAGCAAATAGAAAATCATAACATTTATTAGAAAAATTATCAAAATATTTTTTATTGTAATATAAAATAGGATGTAAAATAAGATGTATATAATGTATAAACAATAATTATTCCAATTTCTTTATTTAAGTAAGTAGTAAAATATACTGTAATTTGAATATAAAAGTTATTAAAACCAAATAAAATAATTTCTTTAAACCTTAGAATGACTTAATCTTCTTTTATCGTCAAGTTTTCTTTCGTTTTGCATTTATTTGTTTTTAGCTTTCTTGATTCTCTTTGGGTATCGCCTTGGTAAATCGTCTGTTGACTTTGGTTTTGACTCAGACCCTTGTTCGGACACAGTGTTTTGTTTTGGATTTGGTTTGGACTTTGTATTTTTTATATTTTTTGTATTACGATTATTATCATCCGGCGTTGTCATACTAGAACTAGAGGGTTCAAGATATTGGTGGTTAGTATTTTGCGTATTTCTTAATAGATGCTTAAAATACTCTAAATCGACTCCGTCCATATATTTAAGCATTGATGTAAGATGGTCTTTTTTATCCTTGCGTAAACCTACGTTAAATTCAGATAGACGACCAACTTGTGGGAAGCGCAATGTATTATCGCCTCTTTGTTGGTCTAACTTGTTTGTTTTGTATTTACAAATATCAACGTTCTGAAATTCATCTTCAAATGAGTTTCGAAAAGCAATATTAAAGGGCTGGGTTTTTTATAAATAATTTGCTTTACTTAAGTGTAGGGTTACCTTCTGATAATCTTGAAAATCGTTAAAGTTCATCTGTAAAACTTTTAATTTGGTTTTAAAACTATTTGGCATCTGTCAATAATTTAAATAAGCTAACTGGGCTCATTATTTCCTTGGGACGTAAAAATCTTTCTATTACGCTATGAACTGCGTCTATTTCCTGCAAATTCCCGTGTCCGGGTTCACTAAATTTTTGCTCGATTACTTCTAAACTCTTTGATTCGTTGGACTGTAAAAAAATTTGCAGTGCGACAGACATAATGCAATTTTTATTCTGTGGTACGCAGCTATCTGACCAAAGAATTATTTTTTCCAAATTACTGTTATCGTTCATCACATTGGTTAATATCTTAATTAGGGCACTGGCTAAATGGTTTCCTGCTCGACAACTTATGTATTCATGCCAGATGCTGTAGTAACACCATTGATATTGCAATGGCCCGTCAAATTATAACAATTTAATTTTTTTTTATAAAATGCATTAGAGACATTTAATTTAGGAAGAGCAAACACATTCTCTAGGTCAAAAGTAATTACTGCTGTGTCTTTATCTTTGCATTGTCTATCTTGTTGACGTTCAATTCTTCCGGCTGTTTTGTTTTTTAAATGAATTTCTTGTTGTTCCTTTACTTCTTCATTAGGTTCTTGTATCTTCTTGAACTCCTCACACTTATCGTATAAGTCTTTTTTGGGGCGATGAAATGACAAATGAAATTCAGTATTGAAAATATGGCAGTACATAGATTTTTTTAAAGGAGTTATTTCCTTTGGAAGCCATTCTATGTAAGGTAAGTTCGGAATAACGGCGCAGATCTGGAGTGGAACGGGAGCAGGTACAATAGGGAGTAAAATGTTTTCAAATAGAGTAGTAAAAGAGCGTTTTGTAGAAAAAGAACGCGGAAATTTGCATTTATGACTACTTCTGTCAACTGTAATTTACTGTCAACAATGTACAAGTCTAAAATAAATATTATTGTTATGATGTCAGTAAATAACCTCAAGAATAATGAATAGATTATTAATACCTATTATGTACAGTGCATACAATATGTTTTTTGAAGATGACTCTGACAATGAATATTCAGAAAATGAAATGTTTTTTGCCGAAGAGGTTATACCTAGAATGAAGTCTCACCAGTTCAAACTACACTTTAGAATGGATCACGAGACGTTTGATGATCTGCTTTCTAAATTACATGAAGTTTATATACCGAAAGTTAAGGGACACCCTGAAATTTGTTTTGAAAAAAGTGCTTTGTTGACTGTCTGGTATCTTGCAAACATAGAAAGTTTTCGGTAAAATATAGATATAATTATAATGATATAATATAAGAATTATGATTATATTATTTACTTATTGCAGAGGAATTGCACTACGATTTTATGTCAGCAAATCTACAGCTTGGAATGCAATATATAGAATCTGTAAAGCACTGTTGGATGTAAATCGTATTCATAATATAATTGCTTGCCCTCTGCAAATCGAGCAGCACATATAAGTGATCATTTTTACAGAAGATATGGTTTTCCAGGTAAGAACAATCGTTATGTAACATATGTGCTAAATTCATTTAAACTTCTTACAGGTATAAGGCTCAATTGATGGAACCCATATAAAAATAACTGCCCCAAAAGATAGTCATGTTTCATATATCAACAGGAAAGGATACCATTCAGTTTTACTTCGAGGAGTATGCGATCATAATAAATTATTCATTGATGTATATGCTGGTGAAGCTGGGTCTATTCATGATTACACTTTATTTTTAAGATCTGATTTGTCACGAAGGCCCGATGAAAATTTTTATAATGACACTCATCTTATAGGTGATCTTGCCTATAAATTAACCACAAAATTAATAGTTGGTTTTAAAAATTTTGGACTACTTACAGATAGGCAAAAAGTTTTTTAAAAAAGTTTTAGCAAAAGCCAGAGCTGTTATTGAAAATGCCTTTGCTCTACTAATAGGAAGATTCCGAAGATTAAAATTTATAGAGACCATTAGGCCAGATCTATTGTGCTTATTAATTATGTCAACTTGTATATTACACAACTTATGTATATTGCACAGAGACTCTGCTGAAGATATAGTACGGATTGAAGAACAAGTAGCAATGGAATGATTATTACAGCCTAATAATTTATTAGATGTGTTTCCTTTAGATGAAAATAACAGAGCACAAATTAAGAGAAACAATATTATGAACGGTCTCAGACAAGAACGAATTAATTAAATCATATAATAAACGTGAACAGAATTTCTGTTTGGAAATATTTTAATTTTATGTTTATTGTTATTATTTATCCCTACATATTCTACTTTTTAAAAGGTGTATACTATACACTATATATTATTTTTCGTACTATACTCTGCGTAATATAAAAAATAATAGATACTTGACCATTTTGTTGTAATAAATGTATTTTATTTTTAAAAGCAATGTATTTACCCATTATAAATAAATAAAATCAACTTGTAATAAAACATTGTTTATTCTTAGATATAAATATACTCGCATAAAGTTCTGCTCAAAAATAAAACAATTTTTCTTTTACCAGCCATTATTTACATTTTGTTTATCATTTCTTGAAAAAGGTCTAGAAATTTGTCTTGCCGTGCCATTTTCTCCTTATGGCGATCATTGGCATTGGGAACACATTTTCTTTTTTTTTGAAAATGAAGAATTGTAACCTGATGAGGACTCTGGCCTATTTTCAGTATCGTTATCGGTACAATTTGATTCTGAAGTTTCAGTTCGAGTTTCAGATTCGGTTATATTAATATTACATTTCAGTCCTGAGTTACTGCTGCATGTGGCTGGGGGATGTATTTCGGGTTTTTAATTTTTTAAAGTAGTCTCAAACAATTTGTCGTATTCTTTAACTAAATCGATTAATGCGAGTGGCTCGGTGTTGGGGGGTAGCGTTCTTGCCCGGAAGGCTGGGGGTCCGGGTTGGGTTTCGGGGGGGGGGAAGGGGTTTTTTGGGGGGAGAAGGGGGTTTGGGGTGGGGGGGTGGGTCTTTTTTTTTTAAAGGGGGGGCCCCCCCCCCCACAAAAAATTTCCAGCCCTTAGGGGAAAAAGGGGGTTGTAATTTCATGTGGTATTATTATTATTATTATTATTATTATTCTATTGTCAGACCACAGCCTTTCGTTGTTATCCTGATCAACCTCAACTTCGGATTCATCTAAAAATTGTCATATCATATCATAAAAAATTATTTTTTTAGAAGGGTAGGTTACTTACCATTATCTTGAGCTTCACCTATGGGATTTTCAGTATATTCACTATTTATCAAATTTATCTCGTATGCAGGAACCCACATTTGAGTGTCAGTATCTTGAAAACAAATTACCTATTTATACAAATATGAAAATAAATATAATGAAGAAATGACTTACCAGTATCAAAAACTAAAAGATCACCATTGTCATTATAAATAACTTTACTATTAGCATCGGTTATACTTATTAAAGGCATATTTCTAGCTAAAATTGTCACAACCAAATGTGTTATACGTCGTCGAAAACCGAATTACCCACCAAAAAAAATGACGTTTTTAGGTTAGGATGAGCTGTGAAGCGAAGAGTTGCATTTTTAACTCCACCATCAAGTACGGTGCATTAAGAGCAAACACTTTTCACTCCACTGTACAATGCAAAACGCTAAAGAGAGTTGCACTTATCCTCCTCTGTGGCATTAAAAAAACCGTTCAGAGTAAATAGTGCCTAGGGTGTCACTCTTTCCGTATTTACCGAACTCAACTGTAGAGATCATACATCCGGCTTAAATTAAGGGAGGCATCCAAATATTTTTTACTCGTATTTGCCCTACAGTAATGAGACTCAACACTATTAAAGGAGCTTATGTGTCTCCTAACAAAATCTTTGTCTGTATCAGGTATTGCCCTTTTACCATTATTTCCTTTATTTGGCAATCTTGGTATATTTGTGAAAGGGTTTTGAATACTTTTAAAAAAATAATATATTCGTTTTGCGCTGATATTTAGAGTGCCCAAAAAGTATTCCTTGCAGACTCTATATTTACAACCGTTTACTTCTAAATTATAATTATATGTCCAATTTTTTTTTGTATTATTATCTGATTTTATACGTTGTCAAGCAATATTTTTCTTTGCAAATCTTGCATAAAGTGACACTTTTTTTCATCTGAAAGCTTCCAAAATTGTTCAAAAATTATGTTTCTTTCTTCTTGCGTTATATTTTTGCATTGATAAGTACAAGACCCTTTACAACTTGCAATATTTTTTCTTGCTAAATGTACTTTTCCATTCCTAGCTGTATACTGCTCACCTCTTTGTTTTTTTATTTTTCTTACATTCTGTTTTCATTCTGAGGTATTTCTGGGTCTTTTCTTAACTTTTTTGTTAATTGAATTGTTCTTGTTATTCTCTTCTTGTTGAATTTCAATTAGGGTACCTCTGTTCTGTTCTGCTAATGTAGTAGTACTATCTACGTCTTTAGTTTCATTAAGAATTATGATAGGTAGATTTTCTATGTCGAAATATCTAGAACTTTTAGCTATTTTATTTATCTCTCCTAATAATCGGTGCTATTTCTAAGTTTGCAGTAAGTTCATTCTGGTCATTAAAAATTTCATTCGTTACGTTGTCCATTATCCTAAAAAAAAATTAGTAGGTAATTTAACAGTATAAGACAATACAGAAATTGCATTTCTCTGAGTTTTCAATTTGGTTTGTTAATTTGTACAGGGCGTAAGTGAATTAAAAAACAACATTGAAACGAAAATTTAGGTTATAAATCCCAAATATCAGATTTTACCTGAAATAGTTAAACTAAATTATTATATACTTACATTTGCACATCTTTTGGCAATAAAGGAGACTCTGAGGAAGCATTACTATCCTCCAAATCCATTGTTTTATATATTTTTTGTAAAAAGAATATAAAATCTAGCAGGAAAACAACACAAAACACGGTTACTTCTTAACATAAACAATACGACTGAGTACAAGTTAGTGTGTAAGTAATAATACGCATGCTCTATGGATATAGAGCATAAGTATTACTCTCATACTATAACAAATAAAACACCGGTTTTTTGTGTGATATGGGTCAAATGTATTCTTGAATGGATATAGGATAACTGCATTAACAATTTTTTTTAGATAGTTAGGGCAACTGTTTATATTATTATGGATATAGGTCAAAACTAATGGAATAGCATTGAGTAAACCTTTGGGATATAGAGCATTTTACGCACTATAAGAAATGGATATAGGCTAAAAGGTACTCTACGTTGATATAGAACCAGAAACACTCTCCGCATGATCAATTTTTAGGATATAGAGCAAGAATTTACTGAAAAACCACTTTATATCGAATATAATTGCTAAGGTGACAGTGGATTTAGGCTAAGTGCATTTTTAACTTTCCGGATATGTAAAAAGGTCCATAACCGCAAAAAATGGATATAGGTCAAAAGAATACTAGCATGACGAAATATTAAACAATTTGTTTATGGAAATAATGTGGTTGATTTGCATTCAAATTTTTAAGGACTAGTAAAAACAAAAAAAAAACTACTTACCAATTCAAATTTTCATGTAAAACCCTAGAAACACTACAAATTCTAATAGCCACCATATAACGTACAAAACAATATGACATAGGACTTATTGCCTTAACTAAAACAGACGAAGCTGAGATTCGTCGAATTGAATTTACTCGCGCACCTCTTCACTGATTGGCTAAGCGACATTGGACCATTTGCAGCTCATTGATCTGATCATTTTGGTTACCAAGAGGCAATAAAATAAAAAGCGAATTTTTCTGACATAAGACCTATTGCGGTCACCGTGACGATATACCTAAAAGTGCGAACTACGACATACGACCTTTTGCCGTATGAAGTTGTATATCAGTCTGATAGTAGATTAGTGCCAGGTTCACTTGCACAGTCAGAAAGTCATAATAATTTAAACGATGAACATGAATATGAAGCACGTAAATATAATGATAACGAAGGTATGGATGAAGAATATATCAATGAAGCTTACGTTAGTGATTCAGATGATTTAGAAACAGAAGAAAGTCCTACGCAGTTACTAAGAGACTGGGCTCTGTCTTACAATATAGGCCATAATGCTATTAAGTCATTATTACTTATTTTAGAAAAGTCTATGCCAAAAATGTGCTATTTACCGAAAGATCCCCGTACTTTACTTGAAACTCCAAGATCGGTAAATGTCATAAGAATGGGTTCTAGTGAATACTGGCATAATGGGTTAATACACTGCATAAGTTGCTGCTTTTCTAATATTCAAGAATCAATTGATATTGCTTTGAACTTAAATATAGATGGATTACCAATTTATAACAGTTCCAAAATGCAGTTGTGGCCAATATTATGTAACATACATGGAATGGATTACTTGGAGCCAATGGTAATTGGCATTTATTCCAGAATATGCAAACCTCCTTCTGCAGAGGAATACCTGGACCCATTTGTTGACGAGATGTTACAAATATTAAAGGAAGGAGTTTATGTTAATGGACATAAAATTTCGGTACACATTAGGTGTTTCATTTGTGACACACCTGCAAGGTCTTTTGTGAAAGGTAATTTGAATGAATGGTAGATATTACAGTAAGTACCTATTTTAAAATTTTTCTTATTTTTTTAGGAACCACAAATTTTAACGGATATAGTTCCTGCTTAAAATGTACTAGGATTGGCGAATATTATCATCGAGAACACAAAATGAGTTTTCCACAGGTTAATTCACCAAGAAGAACTGATGCCAGTTTCCGTTTCAGAATTGATTTAGATCATAGTAAATTTAACACACCACTGGAAAAGTTACCACTGGATATGATAAGGGATATTCCGATAGGAGGCTCGTGGCACTTACTTCATTTAGGAGTCACAAAATGCTTATTGAGTGGCTGGATACAAGGTTCTTTTAACTTTAACACAAAGTGGCCAGCACTAACTGTAAATTATTTATCAAAATTATTATTAGAGTGTCGGCTACCTAGTGAAATTTATCGTAGTGTATGATCATTGGACTGCTTAAAATTTTGGAAAGCTTCCGAGTACAGAACATTTCTATTGTATTTGGGTCCTGTAATTCTAAGCGAATTGTGGAAATTACTAATTTCAAATGTGTAAAAACTCAATAAAAAAAAACATTCCCTATCTTGAAAAAAGGAATAGGGAGGTCTCAAAAAATGTAACATACCCATTTCACACATTAAAATCAGAACTAAACCTTTGAGAAACCTAGTGGTGCAAAAATAATTGTAAACAAACAATAATTAATCTCTAAATAACGCAAATAAGTTCGAATAATTGCGGCGCCGGGAGAAAACGATTTCTGATTCGCTTGACGTCAACTACTTGCTTTGACGCTCCGCCCACCTCGCTTGCCTTATGAATATTCAAGGCAGTCAGTCAGTGCATGTTTACTGTTTGGTGTTTTAGTTTATACCTATGATTTGATAATGGAACCAGGGTTTCAAAAAGCCGATTCGCACAATCTACCGAATGTAGACGTTCAAATGTTGTGTGATATTATGGCCGCAACAACTAATTTCTCTGGAATAAAAGCTGTACAACATCGCTAACGCGTCCTCCGTATCCGCAAGATATAAAATTGATGAAACCATCGGGTGTGGCAGAAATTAAATATTTTACAGTGTTGCATTTCTTGTAGTCAGACCAGGTTAATGCCTGATGTAACGCTGAGGTGGGTTTTTGAATTTCCAATCTCTAGGCAATCTACGAAAGATTGAACCCCGAAAATAACATTCTGAATGGAATGGGTAAATTTCTTTGAATTGACGATTTCAGGGGCCAAAATATTAGTTTCTTCATATATTCTGCCATTGTAATCACACCCTGAGAAAATATCCGACCCCCCGCTTCCTTTTGATATTCCGAATAAATCACCAATTTTAGCAAATGAGTCGTTTTGCTTGATTTTAAATAGTACTAAGTATATATCTCTCTTTTTCAAATTTGAGATACATTCCAGTCTCTCAATAAATGCCACATAATTGATCGGAATTCCAGTATACATACTTAACTTTGCTTCGATTATATTCGTAAAGAGTTTTGCAATTTGTTTTTCTTCGGTCGGTGATTTTAATTGTGACTCATCACTACCTGTACTTTCTGTAGGTTGGTAAATATCAGATGAATCAGAAGTGTCTACAGGTTGACTTGCCAGTTTAGGTACCACGGGTCCTTTATTAAACTGCAAACCTCTTTTTACTGCAGGTTTCATCAAATCCGATACTACAGTTTTCAAGGGCGAAGTCAATGCATCTTTCATTTTCCAATGTACTTGTATCCCTCTACTTCTAAAATGAAACTTTTTCGTTTGACATGTCACTTCGCGCCGTTGTACAATTCCAGATGTTGACGAAAGATTTTGTACAAGTTGACTTGTTTCCTCCGGTATACATTCTTCAGTTATTTCCGTTTCCATTTTCTGTACAGATTGTTTCATGAGATCTACTATCAATTTTTTCCTTGATCGTTTCTCACTTCTTCCACGCACGCTTTTTTTCGAACTCTTGTCTGGCTGGCATGCGAATAAATGAGGAACTACGTTTGGTTTTAATCTTGCGCTTATACTTTGCTTTATTTATACTCCTCGTAATTTTCCATGTCCTCTTCTAGCTATAATATTTAAGTAACATTTTATTTGAACACAGTCATATGTACAAAATTTTACCTTAAAGTGGTATTCACAACAATATAATGTAGATTTCTCGGAAACTTCCTTAATGTCGCGTCGTGCTGCCGCAAACCACTTTTCTCTTCTTTTTGCATCTCTTGGGACTGTTATAAATGTCTTATCCGGTGTTTTGTACGTTGTATTTTTACACTTTGGTACAAAGCACCACTTACGTGCAGGCATATTTGAATGACTTATTGCAAGAAACTCTCGCAAACCACGAAGTGCACATACAGGCTAGCATTACGCTGAACCGCCGAGCAAGTAGGTGACATCACAGACGCTAGCCTCGCTGAAAGGTACGTTTTCTAGCCTCGCTCGCACAACAAATTTGTATTTCGTATTATAATGGTTATTTTTTTTTTCTAATTTTTTTTAATGAGTGATACGATAATCTTGAGTACATATTGTATCGAATTATCACTGCAACAAAAATCATGAGACCTGCCTATTCTGGTGAAGGCTGTCACATCAAAATAGCATTTGGCTATTTTTATGAGATAGAATTAATGGAAGGTTTAATACTCTCAAATGACAATCAGAATAAGTGGTTTTTGAGTATCAACAATGAGATCATTGGAATAAAAAATGCTGCAGTCATTGGAAAAGTTTCATACATACATGGCTCCAAATTAAAAAAGATTTTTTTGACACGCCTATTAAATATTTATACTTAAATATATATTTGTCAGATTGTGAAGAATATGCACCTAAATGGTATAATGTAAACATTATAAAATGTAAGTTAGTGCATGTAAAATATCATTTACAAACTGTATTTTTACCATTAATACACACATTGAATATTTGTAGAAAGATAAAATGAAAAACTTATTTTCACTTAACATTGATGTTTTATTTTTATGATAATATAAACATAAAAGAATGTAAGTTTTATTACTTCGTAACTAAACATAAATTCTAAAATTAAACTCATTTAATGAATATTACAATAAACCATCATGTTCGACTTCGACAACTTCGTCTGGAATCAAGTTTTGATCTTCTCGCTCAGTTTCCAATTCAACCTCATTTTCAAAGGTTTGATTTTTTTGTTTGCTAAAAAAGAACTTCGATTACTTTAAATTCAAAAATATTCTTTAACTTACCGTTTCTTTGCCAGTATTTGGTTATTGCGGCTCACACTAGTCTTCAGTATTCTTCTTAGAAAATCATTATTATCTTTCATCGTATGTCGAGAATCAGCCAAATGGATGATTTTAAAAATCATATCAATCACATGGCTAAATTTGGTAAAAGGAATTTTTTTTGACATCCTTGTCTTTAGAAGATCCAGTCCAGAAACATTTAGTTAAATAATCTCTATCAAAAATTTTGTCGACAGGTAAATACCCAATTTTGATCCCTGCTTTATTGCCATCTGTTCCTCCAATTTGGCTCATGCATTTTAGCTACAAAATATTAATAAATTTTTTTTTACAGAGGTATCTATGAATAAAAAGTACACACTTACAAATTCTGCTGCAAAATCTTTCTCCTGCAGTTTTTTGTTCAGTTGATCTAAAATGTCTTCTGATGATCTTGGTAACAGATTTTGAAAGGAATAATCTTGGTCTTGAACTGCTGCTTTTGATGGAGTAACATTTTGTGCTAATAGTATTTCAAGTAGCTTATCAAATTTTATGTGCAGTCCAGTAAGGTTAAGGCACCAGTAGCTGACAGTTAACCCGGGAGGACTCGCGCCTAGTTTTGTAACGTGAAAACTCGCGCGTATAGAAACTTTCTCACGCGAGCTCGCGCGTATAGAAATTTTCTCACGCGAGTTCGCGTGTATAGATTTTTTCTAACGTATGTTTATTAAGAAAGGACGCAAATTATTTTTAATTTCATCTTATTTATTTTAAATACTCATTTAAAATGAAAAATTAAACAAAATTATTCATCAGTTTCGCCTGAATGGTCTCCACATCGATGACAAATAAAAGTTGTTCTGGTTGTGTGTTCCTTGCATATTGGAATCTGGCATGTGTTGCACCTATGTTGGGTAAATCTGTTTTTTCTAACTGGACAAAAACCACATCTTGGCCCCTTTCCAGGATTTTCAGACTTTGAAGGTTTTGGATTTTTTCATGGTATTTTTCCTTGGGTTCATTTTTATAATTGAATTAATTTTTTTCTCGAAGATTGAATGATAAACTTGTAATAGTCGCTCGCCTTAGAAAATAAGGACCTGTAAGTTGTTTCGATAAAATGGAAATAAAGCTTCTTCGAGTTAAAAAGACATCTGTATTACTTTTGTAAATTATCTGAGAGTTTATGGTTCCTATATTTAGCATGCTGTTGAAAATGGTAAAAGGCCAACGGTTGCTAACTCGACTCACGGAATATTCTGATTTCATTCTGTCGACGACGTCAACTCCTCCTTTCATCAGGTTATAATAGGTGATAATTTCTGGTTTATTTTGTGTCGATGTGGGGTCAATACAATCATTATCGTGAAGAGTGGAAATCATGAGTACATTTTTGTTCTTTTTGGGGCAAAGGATGCTAGCATACAATGGTTCGGTTGAATTCCAAACGCAAACATAGAACTCTCCACAGGTCGATCTTTTACTTCAAGAAGCCGCGGTGGAATTTGTGGCTTGTTTTTCCGTAAAGTGCCTACCAATGTTAACTTATGATTGTCAATCAAATCATTAGCAATTTGCACAGATGTAAAATAGTTATCGGCCGTAACGTTGCGTCCAGATTTATCAATGGTTTTGATTAGACGTTTGACTACACTTTTGGCGTCATTGGGGATGTTGTAAGGGCCATCGGGTTGTTTCCCACCATAAATTTCCAAATTATGCGTGTAAAATGTCCTGGAATCGACAAGAGCATATATTTTGATTCCATATTTTGCAGGCTTATTACTAATATACTGCCGGAAGCTGCAACGTCCTCGAAAAGCCTCTAACATCTCGTCAATGGTGACATTCTCTCCAGGCGTATAATAATCAGAACAACTTTGAACAAATCTTTCAACCGGAGATCTTATGGGCGCTAATTTGTCAACCTGAGATCTTCTAGCCCTAGTTTCTAAGTCATCAAATCTAATAGATTGTAAAAGTAAATGAAATCGTCTTCTAGACATTGTGGCTACAAAGTAATCGGGAGCAGTTCCGTCAGTTGCCCATAGCTCCTTTGTGTTCAGGTGTTTACCTTTCTTGATGCCAGCCATGTAAAGCAGCCCAATGAAAGCCAATAGCTCTTCAAAATCAGTAGGTCTGCAATCTTTTGGTCGTTGATATGAAGGTCGAAGTAGATCCAATTTTTTATTCGTGTAGGTTACAATTTCTTCAATAAAATTATCTGGGAAAAAAAGTTTCCAACAATCAATAACTTCTATTGCATTTTTGGCAGCACCTTTTACACCAGGAAGCTTTGATATAATATTTTGACCACGAATTTTCGTGGGAGGAATCTTTGGCTTATGGTTTAGCCACTTTGTGCCATCTTTCCCAGTCCAATGGGGCAAAACATGTACTAGTTCGTTTCTGGATAATGAAATTATCTCTTCATTATCGCCGGATTGTTCGGTGTCAGATGCATGTTGACTATGCTCACTAGGGGCATCTTCTAAATCGGAATCAGAGTCACTGGGAACAAGTTCCCCGTCTGAAATCTCATCGAACCATTTTAGCAGTTGCTGCTCAGTTTTTTCATCCATTGTCTATCTGTAAATATAATAGATTTAAATGACAACCATACTGGCACATAAATGTTAGCTATCTTACCTCCAAATCACAAAAATTAAAAATAGCCACAAAAAGAACACCAAAAAAATCACATATGTAAGAACTCGCGTCGTTAGATCTTTTCTCACAAAAACACCAACGTGATGACTCGCGCGTTAGATTAAGACTAACATGACCAGTTTCGGGTACCTGGGTACCTTCTAAACTCTGCCCTCCCCCACCACAATCTACACAAAATACCTGAAATATTGTCTATAAGGCATACCTGAAGTATGGGATTATTTGTAAAGTAAATAAAAAAAATTTCTGTAGTGAAACTGAAAATGTTAGATTTTATCTAACAGGGTGAGTCCCCTCCCGGGTTAAGATCAATTTTTTTCTGAAAACGACATATCGCGATATTTTATCAACTTACAGTTAATGTGTAAATTTTACTAAATCGACACATTATTAGTAAATGACTAATCACTTTAAGAAATCTTAAAGAAATAGTTTTAACAGTTTTGTTAATTATTTACGGAAACTCTACACCTGCACCTAAAGCTGACAGGCAGTTTTTAGAGATGAACCTATTCCTGACACAGAGGGTACAAATACCTGACACCCTATTATAACTGAATGATTATGAAACCAAACAAAGAACAATTGTTTATGTTGTATACGTATATCTATAATGAAAGAAAAAAATCTCTCGGAGTGTTTCTATTAGTTTATTTTTTTTATATAAACAAATACAAAGAACTTTATTTTTCATTAATATCGTTCACTGGCTTCTCGAAAACATATCTTATTCTCTCCCCCAGTTGATACCATTTTAGGAGGGTTTAATAAGCCAATAACTTGATCAAATCTTACATAAGATACGTCATTTTCATTAACTATAAATGTCTTTTTCGCTGTGTCAATGCTGTTCAGCGCCATCACGCATATTTCATCTGAAACACTTTCCTGCACAGTACAGACATAAGTAAATTTTTGAGTTAGCCTTTTTCCTCCCATAAAAGCCACCAGAACAAACGATCCGTGGCTCAACTGCTTTTTGTTATTAATGCTTATTATATCTTCAGATCCCATCTCCTCCTCTCCATTCCATGGAGAATTATCTGACTCCATATAATTAATGTTTTCATTCGATGTCTTCTTTTGCCCTTTCTCTTTTTAGTTTACGTTATTGCTTTTCCTTTTTCTCTTTTTCTAATTTCTTCTTTATATTGAATTCTT
The DNA here is from genome assembly GCA_029963845.1 of Rhamnusium bicolor. NCBI lineage: Eukaryota > Metazoa > Arthropoda > Insecta > Coleoptera > Cerambycidae > Rhamnusium > Rhamnusium bicolor. The sequence goes on along the minus strand of JANEYF010004032.1, from coordinate 57,711 downwards.
GCCAGATTTTGAAAGTGATGACTGAAGGCACCTTTTCTTTCTTTTTTCTGGAGACTATAGATGTATTTTCCTTTTCTTCAGGCCAAAAGAGCACTATTTTAAATGGGGTTGGTACCAGCATCAAAGGAGAGTTTTGTCCAAAATTTACAGGCTGTAATGGATCTTTTTCAGTTTGTAATGGAGTTGAGTGGACTATTATTGCCCTAGTTTCAGAATCCTGCAATGTAGTTCCTATTATTCCAGCGTCTTCTTTTACAGGTGTTTTGTTATTTTGAGCTTCTACTTCACTCACTTCATTTTCTATATTGTCACTACCATTCTCTTGAGGTAAGCTGGCATTTACCGAGTTATTTTCCTTGCCCAATGAATTGACTATTGGTAATTTACAACTTTTCATTGTTTTCCAAACTGTATATAAAGAAGTATCTCTTATATCACCATCCAAGATACCTGCATAGCTTGTAAATGTCTCCAGCCTCTTCTTTCCAATAAAATGTTCTATGGTTTCTATAGCATCTTTTCTACCACGTAGTAAATTTTGAGGTAAAACGTCTGCCGCGTTATTAGTTTTTCCAGAAGTTTTTTCAAATGCTACCGCATCTGGATTCCATGGCACCAGGCCACATTTCCTAAAACCATTTCTTAATATCTCTGGAGTAATTCGTTCCTCTAGTACCTCTTTTAATAACGAAGCGAAGTTGTGACGTTTCACTTCACTAGCTCTAGTTTCCAGTTTAAAAGTTGATATTTTTTCTTTCCAACAGGATTTGAGCGTTTTAAAAACCGCGACATCCAGCGGCTGTAGTAGGTGGGTTGCATTGGGAAAAAAGGCAATAAGAACTATACCATTTTGGGAACAAAATGTACTCAGATGAATAGACATATGAGATGAATGACCATCCACAAATAAAAGAATTGGGAGAGTTATTTTTTTCTGAATTAACCAGGGATGAAAGACGTTCGTTATGTATTCGTAGAATCCCTCGGCAGTCATCCAACCTGACTCTGATCTACCAATGCCCCATTCCTTTGGAACACTCTCTGCCAAAACTGCTGGAATTCTGGTGTATCTAAAAATAATCAGAGGCGGTGATAGTGCTCCTGCAGCATTACAATTCACCAATACTGTCAGGCATTCCTTTTCATCATTGTTTGCAGTCTGGTAAATAGATTTGTCACCCCTTGGGGCTAATACCTTTAATCCTTTAGGATTTAAGAAAAATGCAGATTCATCCTCATTAAAAATGCGGGTGGGGTCATTAAGTACATTAAAAAGGGAGTTAGAAGTGAGATATTCCTTGATTTCTGAAAACCAGTTTCTAATTTGACCTTCAGTAACTTCTTTGCGGCTTTTGGTCAAGTTTTGACTGACTCTGACTAATATCTGGGTGCCTCTTCATGAATCCAATAAATCACTTCTTTCCGAGTTTAATACGACCATCCATATTGTCTTTATTTAATTCTAATGCTAATCTTCTGGCACATAAAATAAAATTATTTTTTGTTATTGGAAATTTTTTTCGTGCCATTAATTTAATCCAATTGACTATTGTACTCTCTTCCTCTTGTGTAAAAAATGATGATGGTCCCATTTTTCATTCTTGTGGATATTTGCCGTGAACTTTGCACCAAAGTGTCGTTCTAGGAACTGTAAATCGTCGTACCGCTGTTGCTACTGCCATCCCATTATGAACTGCTGCTAGTGCAACAACCATGTTATTCCTCATATTGAAGAATTTTCTTTTTCGGTGGCATCTGAAACAAGTTACGTGGAATTTTAATTTACTATTATATATAGATTTCAGCTATAGGTACATTAGTCTTTAACAAGTGGCCCTATACCTGACACCTAGTGTCAGGCATTGGAGCAATACGAAGATATTGAACCTAAAGCTGACACCCCTCCAAATTTTGCTATTATTAGAGGTTATATAAATTTACTATTAAAATCATTTGAATTAATCATCCCTCTATCTAATTCTTAGCGAAAATGTTATAGAACAAAAATACATATTTTATAGTGAACAATATACTACACTTACCTTTGACTAATTCTTATTAGAAATCACACAAAAATTCACAAAGAAACGCAGTGACTAACGTTCAACTTTGGTAGCCATATTGAAATGTAAAACTGAGCAAGGATTTGTTTGACACCTGTTAGGAGGCGCATCTAGTGACAAAATGTTGAACTAATGAGTAGAATTCTGTAGGGTGGTTTCAAATTATTTAATGTTTAAGACCCACGTGGCTGTCACAACGTTCTCACAACTTCTTTAAAACGTTGGCTGGGCCAGCACTTATAGCCAAATGTCTGTTACATTAGCTGCGACTACGTTAGCGCAACTTGTTTACAACTGCTTGTGATACTTGGGTTGTGTAAAAACAAATACTCTATCTCAGACGCATATGCAACTCCCTGATTTCTTCTATTTTGTTTTGATCAATGTAGACATATTTAATTTTGGAATTCTTTTTAAATATCAATTTAAACAAAACAAGTATATGATCACTAAATGGCCTGAGACATAGAGATGCAGTGGTAAAAAAGTGGGACACGCCGTATAAGAAATTAAAAAAAAACGAAGCTAAACAAACCAATTATAAAAAATTAAATCTGCTTAGTTTTATAAAGTTGAATCGGTTTGTGTGTAAAGTAAAATTATAATAACGGGGACATTACTAAACTAACGAAAAAATTATACAGTACGAATAATGAACTCCTCGGCCAGTTAGAAAAAGAATACGAGCGATTCCTTAGAACTAGGATGAAATGAGATAGAATAAGACACATCCAGCAAACGCTAGGACAGACTGTGGTTACTATACACTTTCACATCATGATCCTACCATTACTGTTACGTCTTACGTCCATCTTACTTGTTTAATCGGTCTTTGTTAACATTTAGCTTAATGTTTCGGTTTACACACTGTATAGTGTTGGCATGTACAAATCTTGGGTCGATGCCTAAGATAAAAGAGTAGAGGAATGGCCAAATAATATGCTGAAGAGAAACAGCGTAGGTTAAATCTGTTTCTTTTCAGCATATTATTTGGTCATTTCTATACTCTTCTATCTTACATAGGCATCGACCCAAGATTTGTACATGCCAACACTGTATATCAACTTACATTCGTGGATAACTGACTGTCAAAATCAGGCTGATTTGCAGCTAAATCATGGTTTAAACTGATTTATCGATATATTGAATGGAATAAAATCAAACTGTCACAAAGTCTTTATAGTTCGTCAACAAAAATAAATTATAACAAAAACCAGGGTAAATAAAAAATAATGATAAATCATAGAAAATATAAAAAAAAAACTTGCAGATATTCAGAATTATGGTGCAAAAATATACCCATGTATAGAACACTAAAAAATAAGGGATATCCCTAAAATATTCATACTTCGATATCTCTGGTAACCCTTACCACTCTTCAAAATTGGAAAGGGGCACAAAAACTTAGATTATTGCATCAGACGTAGAAGACACCGATACTTATTGTCTAGATTTTTGCTTGTAACTTTTTTGCTAAAAATTAACTAGGTAGGTAAGTAATAAAAAAAAGCCTCGTCACGAAAACAGTAGAAAGTAAAGTTAGTGTTATAAAATGAATAATTAAATTATCTATTAAAGTACTACTGATTATTTGTATTGTTCAAATGATTTTTGTGTAAACCTAACCTATAGATTTTATTTTGTGGAATTACAAAACAAAAAAGTTACAAGGAAAACCTAGATCTAAGAGCCACAACTAGTGCACTTTAGGTACTTTAGCAAGAATATCTTAACGACAAGATCAACACTAAAGAGGCCCCTGTGGCAAATTTGAAGGAAATGGAATAAGCCGTACCAGAAATATTAGCCGTATGAGTATTTTTGTGTTCTATACTGATAAATTTTAGTTCCATAATTCTGAGTCGCCCTATATAAAATACAACAAAAACAAATTAAAACTAGTAGTTTTAAAAAATATAACCACAATTCTTTTATTCGCTGAAATGTTAACATTCTAACGATAGTTTAAACGATCTTGTAAAAATTTTAATTCAGTAACTAGTGTCGTTGAGATGACTGTCGTTATTCAAGTGGATAACGATAACCTTTTTTTATATAATAGGTAGTACACAAATATCTAAGTTCTCGTGATTCTTTTTGTATCTAAACTGTCAAATTCTGTTCTACTCCTTGACATTTGATTTTGATTGAGGTATCAAATCCATGATTTGTGTTTCCTCGCACCCGAGGTCCATAAAAAAGTAGGTTACTTCTTAACTTGGGTCAGGAGAAACGGCAGGGGGGAATGTAAATGTCATAGAATATGCCATAGTGCGAATTTAGACCTTATGTCGTGTTCAATTTATAATTGTTTTGTGTGGTTATTTGCCATTATTTTGATTCTTGCGTATAGTTATTATGGGTTATGCAGTATTATATTGTTATGAATTTCTTTTTGCTGTTTTTACTTGGTTCTTGACACTTTAAATGGCAATTATTGGTTTATTAAATTATATTAATTTTAAGAAGGTATGTACAAATATAGCTAAAATATATTTATTTTGAGGTGAAATGATATCCAGTTAATAATGGATAATAATTTTAAGATGATTGGGAACTATATGCAGCGTTGCTATTTGTAAATGTAATGCTGAAAGGGAAAAGAAGGGTGGTAAAAAAATATTATTTTCTTGTTTTCTGCTGACATTTTAATTAGGATAGAGATTATAACAGAAAAAGAAAATTTTACCCTAACAATGAATGAATTTGCAGTAAACATTTTCCAATCGATGAATTTGAAGATGGAATGAAATCAAAACTGATGAATGTATTGCCAAAAAAGGCTAAAAAAAGTGGTAGGTTAGGTCTTTGTACAATTTGCTTAAAAATAATTTGTGGCTGATTTTATTATATTTTAGCTATTCCATCTCTTAATTTGTTGCTTGAAACTTAGACAAAAATGTCTAGCCCAACTGGAAAATATGAGCCGTGTTAAAACTAGACAATGGAAAGAAATCGTTAAAAAATTGTTAAGTTCTTATGTATCAGTAGAAAAGGTTAGTGTATTTGTTATAACAATTAAAGCAGTTGAATTTCATTCTTCGTATATTTGTTTTTTATTTATTGTGTTGTAAATATACCTTATTGTTAATAATATATTTTATACATAAAAGTTTCAACATTATGCACAGAAAGAAAGAAATAATAAGAAATATGATTAACTAACTAAAACCATTTATTTAACTCTGAGAAATAAACTGTATTTATTAAAATTTGTTACCAGTCAATTAGAAGTGAATAAGTGGGTATGATTAATATAATTAAATTAGATTCATTTCTAAACTATTCAGCTATTTTATATAGGTAAAAGTTATTTTAGCAGTATTTTCTAAATATTTAATTAAATTTCCTCGATGTACTTAAGGATCACTCGGCCTCTACATTAGTCGTAACATGTGAATACCCTCGTGTTATCGGAAATCATAACTGAATATACTACAAATAACACAATATATTGGAAATTATTGGTCGGCATTTTTAAACCACCTATAAGTTTATTCAATAATTAGTGTTTATATTCCTCAGTTATTTTCATTAAGTCATTTATAATGTTCTCCAATTATTAAAACAAATATTAAATTTAATAATAAACACAAATATACAAAAATAACTTAATTTATAAACTTTAAAATTCTGAACGAAATATACGCATTTCAAATAAAGCATATTTGTGACTTAATCCCGTCATTAATTCTATTGGCCGAAAGTTAAGAGGTATAACCTACTTCTTTACAGATCTCGCCTCACACCTTCTTTATGTAATAAAGCCAGTGTCCTATAAATTATTTAAACTTTTGCAACAAAAGGATTAATAATTTCTTTGGTAATATATTGACTTTTGTATTAATGTCAAACATGACAGTTTGTGATCGTCCTATATTTTTGTTTGGAAAGAAGTATGAACACCAATAATATACGAAGTGTTGTGTACCACTAACAAAAAGAAAAGGAGTGGTAAAACCACCAGGCAGCAGCTTACAATAAACTTCAGAAGGGCTAGAAAATAAAATTTCGTTCCGTATTTATAACCAACAAAATCTGATATTTTAGAGGAATCTTGTGCAGAAATTGTACTGAAATTGAATAATTCCGATGGCCCTTCAAGGACAATACGCAGATGATTTGTCAAAACCTCCTATCTTACAATTTTTTGGATTTCGAGTTAAATACGGATTTCGATATAATTAGTCATTGTGCAGGCGTATGTAAACTCTCTTATGTGTAAAACATGTCTAAACATAAAATTCAGTATTGACAATAACAAAAGCTCTTACCTAAATGGCTCGTGAAATAATATGCACATATGTTTTTTGCCTCTATTTGAAAATTATAACTTTTAAAATAGAAAAATTTGCCAGTTCCCCGGTGAGTACCTTCTTTGAAGATTTTCCAAAAATGCCAATAATAATACATTTCTTTCCATAGTCCTTGTCAATAACACAAAGCGGTTAGGAAATACAAAACCGTCACTCAACACCATTTGTCGTCACCTAACAACATTTTTTTAACGGTAAAATGTTTAATAACGACAAAATTATTTTTACAGAATATGATTATAAGATCAAACGAACTTACCTAGTGAAGTTCGATCTTAATTATGTGAGCGCCTCTTCGAAGATGATCACAAATGTAGTACCCCCTACTCCCCACCAGGTTTCACCACGAATTTAAAGTATAATAAAGCGAATTGGGCCAGCACGCCCCTGTCTATACAGCTATCTCCCTCTCTTTCCGCTGACAAATGTCATTCTTTTCAAAGCTACAAAGCAAGGTTCTTAAAAGTAAATTTTAAGAACCTTAGCCACAAAGCAACTAATGGCGGGACGATTTGAAAATCGTATCGCAGGGAGGGTGTGATCATCTTCGAAGAGGCGCTTACATAATTAAGATCGAACTTCACTAGGTAAGTTCGTTTGATCTTATAATTATGTGGTGGGCGTCTTCTCCGAGATCACAAATGTAGATGTTTAAAGTTTAAATACATTAGTTGCTGATAATCATTTATTCACTAAAATACATTAAAATTATAAACTATTCTAGCTGGTACCTTAAGCCTATCCATTTTTTATTGACTTAGCATGGTCTATGTATGTGGTTTGGCACATATTACCTAGCTTAAAGAGTCTAATATATTTAAACCAAATTCTGTTCTGGGTCGCACAATAAGTCTATTATAAAAGTTTGCAAAACTTTCAGATGCAACCGTCCAGCCCGCAGTGTTTCGTATAATATCCAAACTGATACCCTTTCGCAAATCCATTGAGGTTGAGGCATGTCGGGTGCTATGTGCCTTAAAAATGCTTGTATCCAAGCCACTTCTGCCCAAAACTTCTTTTATCCAACGGCTCAATGTCTGAGCCGTTGCGGCTCTAAAGGGTTTTTTAAATGTTATAAAGAGCTCTGCTATACCACATCTCACCTGCTGAGTTTTCTTTAGATATGCTCTTAGGCAGCTTGCTACGCATAAAGCGGGTTTTGCAGGAAATTTTGGTAATCTCAGCACTGGTTGTACCCGATTTATGCCTGATGTCTTAATTCTATCCACTATTTTAATTTCAAATCCATTTTGAACCAAAATAATATTGCTTAATTTGATTAAGGACAGGGTTTGAACCCTGTGGGCTGTAACCAGTGCCAATAAGGTAACCAACTTTAATGTAAGGTTTTTTAATGGTAGTGTGTCGTTATTGGGGCATGAGGCTAAATATTTTAGAACTATGTTAGGGTCCCATGTAACACTATATCTAGACTGGCTTGGTCTCAAGTTGTAAACACCTTTAAAAAACCTCTTAATTCTATAGTCACTTATAATAACCGGTGACAGAATCATAGATATTGCTGCTCTAAAAGTGTTTAGAGAACCAAATGATTTACCTAGTTCAAACTAGGTTACAAAAAATTCCAAAAGCTGTGGTACTGAGCTTACAAAAATATCTAGCTCTCCAACCTTGCAGAAATTCCACCATTGCTTTAATGCAGTGCTATATTGCTTAAGGGTAGAGTCTGTAACTGAAGAAAGCATTATATCAACGGCCCTCGATGGGATTCCTTTTCTTGCGAATGCTTCGCTGACAATAGCCCGACCACCAGGGAAAGTTGAAGCCATAGCGGGTGGGGGCGGCTGTCAAAAGAAAGTAAAAGCTTTTTATCTGGTTTTAATATTAATGGTTGAGAAATCAACATTTTTGTGAAAAGGGGATACCAGGCCTGGCTCGGCCAATAGGGCACTACCACTATACCAGTAGCCTCGTTTGCTATTATCTTTTTTTAACATTCTTGGAATTATACTAAAGGGAGGGAAGGCATAAAAGAAATAATGCTTCCATAATATAGTAAAAGCGTCCACGGCCCTAGCTTCTGGGTCCCTTTTCCACGATACAAATAACTGGCATTTTTTGTTATTTCGACTAGCAAACAAGTCTCGGGTTTCCCAAAAACATTTACTATTTCGGAAAATGCAAATTCAGATAGCTCCCACTCCGTTTCTCTTTCCAACTTTCTTGACTCGTTATCAGCCTCACAGTTATCTGAGGAACTGATACATCACTACATGTAGGAGGCATAAACCCAAATATCACGAGATTCACGCCATTGCCATAATTCTTTGGCAAGTTTTCAAACTGAACACCCCCCATTTTATTTACGTAAGAAACAGCTGTCGTGTTGTCTATGCGCAAAAGAATCTCACAATTTCTGAAATCCGAAGCAAAACACCTCAGGGCAAACAGAGCTGCCAGCAGTTCTAATTGATTAATATGTAGCGATCTTTCAGATTCATTCCAATAATCATGAGTTCTTTGTCCTTGACAAAATGCTCCCCATGCTACTAATGAGGCATCAGAAAATATCTCTAGTGCAAAACTAAATTGGCGCATAGGGCAAGTTGGTAAATCAAAATTTTTTAGCCACCAAGTAAAATCGGATTTCAAGCTTTCTGGAATCTGCATATTTGTATCATAATTATCATTTGATGCTGCTAGGGCTAAAAATTTCTCCCTTTCAAACCCTTTTGAATAAACACAACTATAATTTACTGCTGGCAAATGGAGACTATGACTCCACAGAAATGGGCAAAATAACGAATTTTACAAGAACTCCGTGAAGATAAATAAGATATTAGTTTCTTAACTTTAGTCACTTTGTCCTCCGGGACTGCTAAAACCATGTTAGAAGAGTCATAAATGAATCCTAGAAATTTACATGTTTGGAATGGTTTTAGCCGACTCTTTTTTAGTATTAATTACAAAACCCAATTTTGTTAAAAGATCTGATGTAGCATTTATATTAGTAATGCACAATTCGTAAGAATCTCCAAGCAACAAAAAATTGTCTAAATAGTTAACAGATAAGTAGCCATGAGAACGAAGGTTTGACACGACTGGCTTCATCAGTTTAGTAAACACCCAGGGTGTGGTGCACAGACCAAAGGGAATACATGTAAATTTCCATAATTGTTGATTGAAGTGGAAGCATAGACATTTCCTATCCTGGTTCCTTACTGCAATCAGGAAATAAGCCTCTTTCAAATCTAATGTCGCCATGTAAATACCGGGTAAAATTAGGGCAGTAGCCATTTTTCTGTCCTCCATTTTAAAATGGACAGTACCAATGAATTTATTTAAATTTTTTAAATTCAAAACTAATCTATTTGATCCATCTGATTTGGGAACTAAAAATATTGTTGATATAAACTGCCCCTTCTTAGGGCAACACCGAACAATGGCACCCACTTTCTCTAAGCGTGCAAGTTCAATGGCGATACTTTGTTTTTCATAGTCAGACTACCTGTGCTCTAAAGGAAACCGAGTTTGATATACTTCTTCAGAAAATGGAATTTTATACCCTAGTATCCATGACAACAACGGAGGGTTTTGGGTTACCTCACCCTAGGCATCCACAAACTGTGATAGTCTCCCTGCAATATACGTACCTCTCTCCTCGTTAATGTTGTCTCCTCTCCCCCCTCCTCTGAAAGCTGAACCCTGGGGAAGGGAAGCTTTCAAACGCTCTTGAAGGTCTGCTCCAAAAAGCCACTCATCCAACGGAATGTCTACAGTTGCATCTTTAAATGTCTGATTTAGACAATAACCCAAAAAATTTTTTGCGAGACTCTGACTCTGCATGATGCACGTCACAGAGCATCCTTCCAGCATCGCCTACTAATTCAATTAATTTTAAATCGTTTTCAGATATTTCTTTTCCTAACAATAAGGTTAAGGCCTGGCCCAATGCTGCCAAACTGGCCCCAATTTGATTTTGGATGTTGGCCATACGATTGTCTCTGCGAACAGCTGGTTCATTTACGGCCAGTTTAATTTCTTTGTTTAGTTTCGGAGCCTCCACTAACGGGCAGTTCTTTATAGGCGGATATTTTAATAATAACTTATTTCTGGTATCCTCCTGAATACCGGTCATTAAAATATTTTTCCATTGCTGTGCAATGTGTGTATGAATTACGTCCCCTACTTTGGGTTGTAAGGTTCCTTCATTTCCCAGAACATGTTGAATAGCAGGTTCTATAGCCTCTAATTCTAGAGGGTCATTTTGTAAAGCCATGTCTCCCACAACTGAGGAGTTATCTTCCAAATCGGAAGCTTGAAGGGATAACACATCCGACTGCGGAGGGGCACTTCGCCCTCCTCTAACAGAGACACTACGCTCTGATTCCCTTGTGGAGGAATCTCTTTCCTGTCGAAATATGTTCCTGTTAGAGCCTGAAGGCGAACCAAGCCCTTTACTTGACCCTGAGCCAGCCACCTTAAGAACTTTGCTAGGCACGCATGGCCTTGAAGCCTGAAAGGGACGCCTCGCCCTTTCTCGAATGCATTTTCTTTTCAGCTTACCTTTTAACTTCTCTATGCATTGTCGAACAAGATCTTCGTCTTCCGACGAGCTAGAACTCGAATTCTCATATTTTCTTATATTTTTTCCCATTTCTCCTTGCTGAAAATATAATTGAATAAAAGAAGCATGGTCTTACGTGGCACGAAACAGAAGAATGACATTTGACAGCGGAAAGAAAGGGAGATAGCTGTATAGACAAGAGCGTGCTGGCCCAATTCGCTTTATTTTACTTTAAATTCGTGGTGAAACCTGGTGGGGAGTAGGGGACACTACATTTGTGATCTCGGAGAAGAGGCGCACCACATAATTCTGATTAATCTGTTATTGTACGGCAAGTCGTTTTTTAATGATGTCGTTAGGAGTCACAGAATACCTCTTGGTCTGGAATATTTTTTAAACAATACAAAAATTACAGGATAACAAATATGGTTATTTTATATAGTGTATCCCTGGATTGTCTGTCCAAGAGGGAAAACTCGCTTTGTTTTTAATTTCACATCAAAATGTCAAATAGAAAAGTCTCGTAGACTAAGAAGTTAATCCTAAATACCAAATTTGATGGCAGTATCTCGATTTTTCAATTATTAAAAATTTGTTTATTTTGAGACTGTATTGCCCTCATACTGTCTTGTCCTCATACTGAATTACATTAAATTTCCTAGTCATGCGCTCAGATTATGACATATTAAGAAATTCAATATAATTCAGTATAAAGGCAAAACAATCTTAAAAATAAATAAAAAATAGTGATTTGCCACCAAATTTTATATTTAGAATTATCTTGTTACTCTAAGGAACTTTTCCATTTCGCACATTATTTTTAGGTTCACTTTGTATGCTTAGCCTTGAGGCACATAATTCTGGAAATTAGTCACTAACTCGGATGTGGGGTGGCCTTATTTAATTCGGTGTCGCCCTCCTGTAAGGTTCAAAAAACTGTAAATTTAGGGGTGCCAAAATTGCGATTTGCCTATATCCAAATTGTGCCTTGTTTTAGTGTTACAACTAAATGTTGTATTTATATATTTTATAAATGTCAACAACCGTGGTGAGATGCCGTCGTAGGTTTTTGTGTGAATAAATTAATAAAAAATAAAAACTTACTATTTTTCAAGCGTTTCTTTTACTCGATAATCCATGCTCGTATTTGAGATGTGGTTCTATTCTTTAATGCATCATTTTCATTCACGAATTCCTGACATGTTTCAAGAGTTGGAACATCGTCATTTCCTTCAATGAAATAATTTTTAAACACTTCCTTGATAGCAGACCTTTCTGGAGTAGTCGAAGTAGCTGTTCTGTTTAATCTATGTGTTATAACTGTTTTTGTTAATTTGTGTTTCTTTATTGAATTTGTTCTCCTATATCCTTTATCCACACTAATATCACTATCTTCAGAAATTATTGACAAATCGGGTGAATATACTGAACACAAATCGTCTAATTCATCACTGCTACTTTGGGTTGGAGTAACATATTGTGGTGTCTCTACTACATTTCTACAACTTTCCTTCAAAATTGGCGACAGTCGACTTGTACTTGGTAGTTGATAGTTGCTACCCACTGGGGATTGTAAAGTTATAGTGGGTTGTAGAGGTTGCAAAATTGGTGACTATCGACTTGTACTTGGTACTTGATAGGTACTACCCACTGGGGATTGTAAAGTTATAGTAGGTTGTAGAAGTTGTTGACTTACACTGGATATCGAGGATTGTTGATTCTCCATTGCTGAATTGTCAATAGGTGCCTTTGAATGACCACTGGCAAATTGTAAAAGCTGTGTCATTTCTAATATATCTTAGGATGCTGGTCGTTGTTTATATATATTCTGATGAATATTGAAAGCATGACCCATAAAGTCACTTACTTGTACTTATTTTTCTTTATCGAGAGTACAAGTTACCGTAGCTAAATGTTTCCAAAGTTTGGTTGCAGTTAAATTTTTATTTTGGAAACCCATTTCAGCAGAAAAATCACTCAATGCTTTACCCACTCTAAAAACCTGTTCTGCTGCATTCGCAGGAGTAGCAAATAGGTAAGGATTTTTCTTGTCTACTTTGGCAGTTGTCTTATGTTTTAATATTAAGCGTGCTGCTTCCATTTCGGTTTTTGCTAGTAATAGCAGCAGCCGATCCAATTTTTCCCTTGTTATGTACCTTCCATACATTTTTCCAACACTAATAGAAATAATGGCACAACAGAAAAGGAAGCTAGTCTCTACAAAACAACTATAATAGAGCGTAAAGGTACGTAAAAATCATATAATAAATATTGTCTTATGTTAATTTGTGATTTCATTTATAATATTAATAGAAAACTCATAAATTACAGATTCAAAGAAGGCTGTTACTGATGACATTGCTCCAGGATCTGCATCTGTTGAGCATAACGAAATCAGCGTTGATTCGTTATTAATGGCTGATCAATCCGATGGAAGTGAGACTGACGATTACGACAGGGAAAGATGCACAACAAATTCAGAGGATGAGAATCTCTTAATTGATGAAACCATTTTTGTACAAAAACTATGGGAATGGGCAATACGAGGTAACACTGAATTGACACAGCTTTCTAAATTACTCAAAATTCTGGTCAACGATGGCCATCACACTGAGCTTCCCACAGATGTGATAACTCTCTTGCAAACGCCGTGAAAAGTGAATGTTGTTCAATTAAACGATGGATACTATGTTCATATGGGTGTTAAACATTTTTTAAATACATTCTTTGATGAAAGGGAGTTTGATATTTTAGAATTAAATTTAGAAAAAATACAGTTTTCATTTAATGTAGATGGCACTCCTATTAGTACTAGTGGTGGTTCTGACTTCTGGCCAATTTTGGGAAGTGTTATGTTTTAATATTAAGCGTGCTGCTTCCATTTCGGTTTTTGCTAGTAAGATAGCAGCAGCCGATCCAATTTTTCCCTTGTTATGTACCTTCCATACATTTTTCCAACATCCTTTTCGCTGTCTTCAAGATGTCTAACATGTTCTTCATCAACCATTTGCAAATTCTCATATTCAATAATCTGAGACTTTTCTACATCTCCAGGTCTCTTTCTATTGAAAACCATAACCTTAACTAACAATGCTTTATTTAACATTACCCAAGTGGTTAAATGGAAATGATCTGTATGGACTTTTATACAACGTTCTAATTCTACATCTAAGCGTTTTTGAAATTCATTAATATTATCTATTTTAGGTAGTACTACAATTTTAGCTCTTTGGTTTTTGAGTACGATTTGCCATTGCCACTTTATTTATTAAAGAATTTGATCGTATGGAAACAAGTTTATAAAAGTTGAGTTTCCTTTTCTAAAACAAGGTCCTTCATCTGTATAGCTTCTGTTTCCAATACGCTGGCTACTTGAAGCATTAAAGTAACTGAACAAGGACCCAAGCTGGGATTTTTGAACATGCCCTCTTGCAATCCAGCAATTACATAAATTGCATTAACGAAGGCATTAAATTTTGTCGAATCAAAGATAGATATCACTTCTGTGATTTTTGTGTCGATTTTCTTCATTTCCAGGAATATCCGAGACAGTAGTCGTAATTTGCTTCTTATCATGTTATCATGATACCTACTAGATGCATATTTGGTTGCCAGAAAATTACCCTATGCAACAGCCAATTTGTCACAAGTTATTGCTCTTGTGACTTCAACGTCCCTCATAATGGGAAATATTCTATTTTTCAATGTACCAAATCTCATGAACGCAAGTTCATGACATTTCATAGTAAGAGATATCCCACTAACCATAACGTTTCCCAAACTATTGCTTCAAAACGTTTTGCTTTATCTTCACGTTTAGACAAACAACTCTTACTTACTTACAATAAGGACAAACTACATTTGATGTGTTATGGTCATGAAAACTTCTTCGCATCTTTATGGTCTCCGAAGTCGATGTATTTTGAGTGTTGTACAAAAAATCACACTTCTTCTGTATATCCGCGAATAATAACCTTCTTTGTCTGGAACCTAAAGTAGTTTTTTTTTAAATTTCAATCGTAATAAATCAAAATAATAATGTATATAAATGTAATTTTTCATATTTCAATTATATCGAAATTACACTCCTAAAACAAGTCTTGTGTGGAGCCACTATTTCTTTCCATAGGTTGTGTAAGTTAATGGAATAGAAAAAAAGTAAACTGTGAATTTCATGAATTTTCGCACAAATTTCGAAAATATCATAATTAAAAAAATCTTTGGAATGTACCATGGACGAATGAGTTAGAGAGCGTATTATTTGTTTACTCTGTGGAGAAGATCAATAGTTCGATTTCATCCTGGAGCAGATTAGAAATTTAATTTTAATTTGTTTTAAACTAAGACGGGAGGGAACCGTCGATACACTAGATGTGGTTTGGACTCCACTATAAACTGTAGGGCCTCATATCTTTCTACCTCGCACAAAATACTAGATTTTCAAGGGGTTACTTCAGTAACTTGAGAGGCGGTTAAGAAAACATTGTTAAAACAAGAAAACACGTTATTGTATTAAACATCATCATATAATTGCATACAGAATTAGAAAAAAGGAAATTGCATTTCCTGTTTTTACCAGAAACTATGCTAAAATGATTTTTTAACTTTTGACAAGAATTTTTATTATAATTTCCATACTTAATTAGTTGCATGCCTTACCTACAGATTTTGGGACACATTAAAAGTAAACTGGCATAGATTAACATTCGAAAACAAAACATTGTACCTTTACATATTAGTTGCAATCGAGTATCCGGTTACCCATACAATTCATGTGCTTTACTATTAAATCAGATCTTATAATTGCTGCAATAGCAAACTTTTGTACGGTAGTTATGGTGTAAATTGTTGATATATATTTCTGCATATTTATATACGCGACAAAATGCCTAAACATAACCTTCAAAAATTTCGTCGTCATAAAGGTAATGAAGTAGTCAGGCATTACACAAGACGTGGGAAGTGTTAGCAATTTTATTGATAGTCAACCAGAAGTATTTGTGGTAGGAATATTCAATGGTCCCTGCAAACCAGAATCATATAATAATTATTTAGGGTATTTCGTTGATGAAATGAAGGATTTAATGGCTAACGGATATCAATGGAAAAGCAGGAAATATGCAATTACAATTAAGGCAATTATTTGTGATGCCCCGTCACTAGCATATGTAAAGGCCATCAAGTGCCACGACGGCTACCATTGCTGCTCAAAGTGTTATATCAAGGGGACAATACACTCTACAGGAATCAAAGGTAAAAACAAAGTTATATAATATACTGATTTGAAAGCACCGTTACGAAGTGATGCTTCATTTAGAACACAAAAAACTCCTGAAGGGGATGATGATGTTGGTCACCATATGAACAAAGAACGTAGTGTCTTGGAACAGTTATCAATCGATATGATCAAAACTTTTCCCATAGACAAAATGCATTTAGTTGACGAAGGCGTTGTAAAAAAGGTAATTAAATTGTGGCTTGGAAAACCGGGTCCTCAGAAATTGCCTGCCTTAAAGATAAGCATAATAAATGATCGACTCAAGAAATGTTATCCATACATGCCTAATGACTTTCAGCGTAAACCCGGAACACTTAAATATGCGAACTTTCTGAAAGCCTCGGAATGTCGAGTATTTTTGCTGTACACAGGTTCTGCAGTACTAAGAAAAGTGTTATCAAAACCTTACTACAAGCACTTCATGTGGTTAAGCTTGGCAACAAGAATTCTAACATCACATGTATATTATCGTTTATATAACAGTTACGCGCAAACTTTACTTGTTTATTTTGTGAAACATTTGCTGTCCTCTATGGTTCACAAAACGTCACCTATAATGTTCATGGACTTTTACACATAGCCCAAGATGCATATGAATTTGGACCATTGGATAGCAATAGTTGCTATTTATACGAGGCATACATAAAAAAGATAAAGAAAATGCTGCATTCATTCAATCGCCCGCTGCAGCAGTGCAGTAATAGAGTGCATGAAGTGACTAAATTAAATTGGTCGACTACAATTAAAAGTAATAATGAGAAACAGCGACAAACAGATCACCCTATTTTTTCGCATAACATTTATGGCACCAACAAATTTAAGACAGCAATTTTTTCCAGGTTTACAACGAGTAAACACAAAAAGCGATAACTGTGTAATGCTAAAAAATCAGACAAATTGTGAGATAATTCTTCGAGTCAGCCATTTTGAGGTTCGAGAAAATAACCAAAAAATAATTGCAGGTCAAAAACTCATTAATGCTAAATGTCCTGTCGATCAACCTGAGAATTTAGAGCAATTTGTCTGTATGGTGGGCAGTTTTGATGAAGCAGTACAGGAATATTTGATTGACAACAAAACCATATTATGTAAAATGTGTTGCTTACCAAACGATTGCGAGGAAGAATACGAA
The DNA here is from genome assembly GCA_029963845.1 of Rhamnusium bicolor. NCBI lineage: Eukaryota > Metazoa > Arthropoda > Insecta > Coleoptera > Cerambycidae > Rhamnusium > Rhamnusium bicolor. The sequence continues at coordinate 40,394 of JANEYF010004032.1, read as the reverse complement.
TACTTTGTTATACCAATTAACCATACCTTAACTTAATCACATAAACATTTTACAGCATAAGAAATAATGCATTTTCATTTTGTTAATAAACCGGCATTCTGCTTTAATGTAGTTTTTTTTAAGATACAAAGTATATATAAAAGTTAGTTATTAAAAAATTGTAACTAAAAGTGACTTTCACATATTGCTCATGCGAGTTGCCATTCTTTCTGCAGATCTAATCTAATCGCTTACATGCTGCATGTGGTACATATACTCATCGATTGCTTCAGCTTCTGTTTTCCCAGTATTTCGCCACAATGAATAAACTCGACATATAATATGCTTTATAACAGTTTTGAAGTTATGCCCTGAAGTACAAATGATCTCTGAAAAAAAATTGGTGCATTATTTGAATCAAAATAAGTGATATTTGACAAAATGATTCGCAATAAGATCATCTTTAAGCAGTTCTTCCAATTTTGTAATTGCTTCAAGAGTTTACAGAGGTAATTTTAACTCTGGATAGGAAAATGCAAGATTTAAATCGTTTTCATTTTTTTTGAGAAAAGTCCTCAACACTATTATTTCCTCGTTTTTTACCCCATTTATGTAACTCCAGAACCATAGACATTAGTTGATCAATTTTACTATTTTGTTTTTCTATTAAGACATTTTGTTCCAGAATTATGGACTTTTATTCTTTTATATCGTCAGTAGTAGCTAAAGTTAAGGGAATATTTTCGTGCACAACTATCGACTGTTCGACTGGCTGTTCAGTAGGTACGGGGCTATTATTATCCAATGCATTAATTTCAATAAATGGTTCATTAGAGATAAATATATTATAATCAGTTTTTAAACTATTTATTGGTGTACTCTGAAATTTAGATTAACTCTGAATAGAATCCAAGGGAAGAAGGTCACTTCCATGTGTCACAGACTTGTTATTGGTGGCTGTATTTTCGTCAATAAATCCATCACTGTTATTTTCTTGACCTTCATGAATTTTTTTAATTGCTGATGGTGCAGGTGGCGGATTTTCTATATCAAACTTAGCGGGACTCCCATCATCACTGCTCTCATCGGTTTCTGATTCTGTCCTAATCGTATCATGAACAACAGTGCCAGGTATGACAAAAGGTCTCATCTGCCGCTATTTGTTTAATATCAAATTTGGATGATACAAGTTCTCTACATCAGTAGAACTAAATCACTTTTATCCAGCAATATTGTCTCAGCTTGATAAGCTCTACTGTAAGAATCTGAAAATAAGAAACGTAAATTTAGAATAAAATTCTTCAATTATAAAAGAGATATTACTAAAAAAGTTATTAGAAAAGAAATCAATATATTGCAATTTGAAATATTAAAATTTAATGAACGGAATTAATGTGACTTACCAAAAACTTTGTCACGCAGGGGACGGACTTTATAGTTTGGCCACTTTTTATAAGGCTGCTTACCATTTCGTATATATTCCGATGCCTTTCTGCTGTCATATTTCACCTAATTAATAAATAACAGATAAACATTTATACCCAATAGTAATAATTAACAAGCAAAGCAGTTACAGTGGAGTAAATCAAAAAGTCGCCTAAAAAGTAATTGTTTTTTATTATAGCATTTTTTGCTGAATCTTGTAAACATTTCAAAAAGTATCGCAAAATGTTTTGGAATAAATCCAAATCCCAGAAGATAATTTGTTTAAACAAAAAATGTCCAATGATTGATAGTCTAGCGGTGCTTGGGGAGGAAAATATTTTTATTCCTTAATTTAAAATAAAGTTTAGTCGATTTGATTTAGACTCATAAAATCCATGAGAGGCTCCGGTAGACGGTTGGTTTGGATGTACTTAATTTTTTTAAACTTTATTTTATACTGACAATGAGAATGACAAGCAGTGTTTCACCGACTAAGTTGACTGTAAAATAAAAAATACCTAAAACTAGCATTATTTTGAAAAACTGTGAAAAATATTCTATAGAATGTGCAGCAATTATAACATAAAAGATCAACAAATAGAGTTCATTCTAGACAATCATCAAAGGTATTTAAGAAAAACTGCGAAAAAACTGTTGACATTCTTTTCTTTAAACAAATACCTTCGGAGACATGGGTTTATTATAAAACTTCTTTTCTCTACAAATTTTAGTTCGACTCCACTGTTACACTACATAACCTAAAAAATGTACAAAATACATACACAATATACATACCTCGCCTTTTTTTAACCCAATCGGTTGGAAGGACACACGATTTCTACGTTTCACAAAATTGATACACTTGAAATAGCCTTTGGGAATCTTTAGTCTTAGTTGCCATTTTAATAACAGCTTTTCGTTTAATTCGCCCGGCGCTTTAAACTGTTATGTTGAGGTTAAGGGAAATACAGGTTGGCTGTCGATTGTCAAACCCATTTCCAGTATAGTTACAATAAAGGTGCGATAAAGGCATCCCCTATCGTTGTAATAGAGATGCGGTATAGTTTGAATTTAAATGTAATAAATATCCAGTAAAGTTAGAATAAAGATCTCACGGTATAGACGGAGTATAGATGCGGTAAAGGTTTAACATATGGCTGCGGTATATATGCGGTATAGTTAGAACAAAGAAGTATTTAAAACTTAATAAAGATGAATATATAAAGTTAAGAAGGTATATTTGCTGCATAGTTGCAATAAAGGTTTTAACGGTAAAGTTTAGAATATAGACCCGGTATAGGTGCCATAAATATACGGCCGATAACGACGAATATATATATAGCATCTTTATCTACCTTTATCGGACAAAAATATCTTATCGTATGGTTATACGGGATATGTTAAATTTAGAATGGTATTGGTTTTTTTATGATTTAATCAAATATATAGCAATGATAAAAATTTTACTTTTTTGTGCCATGTCTTGTTCTCAATTGTTTCTGTATTACTGTCGGTGTTTTCGATGTTGATGGTGGGATATCCCCTCCACGCGCCGATGGATTTTTTGGTCTTACTTCTTTTACTGATTGGTGTTCTGTATCCTCTTCAATATTCTTGTCCTTTTCTAACGATTTTAATTGATCTGCGGTATAACTAGTTCCATCTATGTGGAGTAGATTTTTATTTTGGCCTCTAGCCCTAGGTCTCTAGCTTCCTTTAAATGTTTTCTGAGAACATTTTGTATTTATCGCTAAGTCGTTTGCTATAGAGATACAGCCACCTTTTAACTGACCAGAATTGCCAAATATTTCCTGTTTTTTTGTGTAATGCCACAAATTTTACAGCTATTGGCCTATGTTTATCTTCCGCACTTTTCCCAAATCTGTAGCATACACTTGTTTCAGATTTTGTAACGTTGGTGGATAGCTTAGATTTAAATAAATTGGTTACTTTGTTGTAAAGATTTTCTTCTTCGTTCTCTTCTACTCCGAAAATGATCAGGTTATTTTTCCTAACTTCTCTTTTTGTTAGCTCCAGTTCTATGCTTAAGTGTTTATTGATTATTTCCAATTCTTTAATTTTTTTGTTAGCTTCGGTTAATTTTGCGGTTATATAATAATAATAATAATAATAATAAAGTGTCTTTATTAAAAGAAAAGTTTACAAAACTTTCTTAAAATAGGCGAAGTCTAGCCTAGGCTACTCAACTTAACCTGAACAATGATAAATTGAGGACAAAAACACAATAACAATAAAATTAGTATGTATAAATGGTATAAAAAATTTGGCATATATTAAATTGCATACATTGCAATATCAAATAAATGATGCTAAGCACATACTAGATCCTAAATTATTGAAGATAAAAGAAATGTAGTCTAGCCATTTTTCGAAAACTGTTTATAGGAAGAGATTTAATGTTGTCTTCTAAGTTATTGTACGTTGTTACAGCGTTATATAAGAAGGATCATCTGTACATGGTTGAGCGATATTTAGGCAATGATAGTTTATTTGTATATCTCAAATTATTGGCATAAATACTATGTCTGAATATAAATTTGTCTCTGAGGTAAGGAGGTGAACAAGATATCAAGATGTTATGAACAAAAAGTGACAAATGATACTTAAATAAATTATTTACTGTCAGCCAGCTGAGTTGGTTTATTTTAGAGGACACATGATCATATTTTTTTAGGCCACAAACGAACCTACAGCAGCAATTTCGTATTTTTTGTAGTCGATTTTGAGTTATTTTATAAGGCACGGGAAGTAAATTACAATGCAGTAGTTTAAAATGGGTAAAACAAGTGACTCACAAAGTTTTTTCCTAAATTTGAAGTTTAAAATACTTATATTTGAGTAGAGAAGTCTTAATGCAATATAAGACTTTTTTATCAAGTTAGAAACATGATCTTTAAAACGTAAGTTAGTGTCAAATATTAAACCTAAATTTTTTACTTTCTGCACTATTATAGTGAGAACCAACCTTTAGTTATCTAAAGGTTGGTTCTCAATATACAGCTGAAGTTGAGAATTTATTGTATATGTTGTAGTATTTGAGGAAAAAGTAATACAAGAACATTTGTTTGGATTTAGTTTCAAATTGTTTTGTTTGGAATAATTGGATATTGCATGCAAATTTTTGTTTATGTTATCAATAGCTGCATTTACACTTTTTACGTCGAATGTATAGGTCAGTTGTGTGTCATCTGCATAAGACATTATATTTGTGTACTTTACATGTTTAAATATATCCGCAGTATAAAGGAGGAATAGAACTGGCCCCAAGACAGACCCTTGGGGTACACCTGATGTGATCGGCAGTATATCTGAATCTTTGTCTTTCAGAGTGACTAATTGCTTTCGATTAGCTAAATAGGATTTAAAAAAAATTATCGCTGTATTATTAAAACCATAATATGTTAATTTGGCGCATAATAATTCATGGTCTAAGGTATCGAACACTTTTGAGAAATAGAGCAATATCAGAGCAGTAGCCTTACCTTGATCTAAGGTGCTGAAAATGTTATCAGAAATGTTTGCGAGTAAGGTTGTTGTACTGTAACCCTTTCGAAAACCAGATTGTAAGTTAGATAATATTCTATTTTTTGTTATATAATCATATATCTGCAACTGAATTACTTTTTCTAGCATTTTCGACAATGTTGGAATTATTGTAATAGGCCTAAGATCAGAATATTCGTGAGGCTCAGTTACTTTGGGTAAAGGTTTTATAAGAGATAGTTTCCATTTTTCTGGAAAATATCCCGCCTTCAAACAACAATTAATTATATGTAATATATAGATGCCAATTACAGGAAAAGAAAGTTTTAGCATTTTAGCGCTAATTCCGTCACAACCGCTTGCATTTGATTTGAGATTGAAAAGAACATTTTTTATCTCCTCAAGTGTTACGAGATTGAGCTGAAAGTGTAAATTTTCATCAAATTTATTTGTGGTATGATTATTTACAGAGGCTGGACAACTATTAGGAGAACTGAAAAATAATTATTTATCTCATTAACATCTAGTAAATGATTAGGGATGTCATAATTCTGTTTTGGTTTAATATTTAGCGTATTTACAGCTTTCCAAAGCTCTTTGTTAGAGAAGTCATTTTCATATTGTGCTAAATATGCAACTTTTTCACGTCTGGTCGAACTGACGGAAAGATTACGCAACTGTTTATAGTGTATTAAGTCAAATGACTTAAATAACATAAATTGATATTTGTTTTTTTATATTTTTGGAGAGCTTTTTTCCTGTCAGTAATTAATTGTTAAAGACTTGCTGTAATCCATGGAGCATAGTGTTTAGTGATTCGTGATGTATGGTGCGTGTATATCGAATAATATTAATATATTTTCAGTTAAAAATGTTACTTTGTCCTCTATACTACTGAAATAAAATAACTCATTCCATTGAACATTTCTTAAATCATATAAGAAATTATTTTGTGAAAAATTTCGGAAGTCTCTATATGTAATAACTTTAGGTTCAATATGACGTAATGATAAATCTAAATCACAGTAAACTACTCTGTGGTCAGACACGGATTTTGCATCCATTGTACCCGATTTTAATACAAATTCGGAATTATTCACAAATATAACATCAATAAGTTTTTCAGTAAGAACCGTAATACGCGTAGGTTTGTTTATTATTTGTGTATAATCATAGGAAAGTAAACACTACTGGTCCAAAATATTATCATAAGTCTGGTCGATATTTACATCGCCTAATATACATATATTGTCATATTGCAGAGTGATAAAGGACAATAAGTTGTCCATATGCTCAACAGCTTCTTTGACATTACTTGGTGAAGCTCTATACACTACACATGTAAGCAAATGAAATCTACTTATAAAGATTTCTAAAAATAAATATTCAAACCCATCTAATGAATTAACGTCAATTAAAACTTCTTTACATATAATATCCTTATGGACGTAAATACCAACACCACCACCCCTACCTATACGATTTTTGTGAAAAAAATTAAAATTCATAATATGGACAACATTCGAAGGTAAATTATCGTTAAGCCAAGTTTCTGTAGTACACATGATGTCAAACTTATTTTTTGTAATTAAACTTTTAAAAGAGTCAAATCCTGTAAACAAAGATCTTACATTTAAATGACTAATTCTTAGTTTTTTATTATTTTTAGTATTCATAATTAATGTTACATTTTAATTGTTCAATTTTATATTTGTAAAATTCACATGAAAGATTGCTAGCAGAGTGCTCAATAGGTAAGTTTAATTTTAATTTAGAATTAGAGTTTTTACAATTTATACAGGATTCAGTATCCGAAATACAGTCATTTACTTTATGAGGGCCCGAACACTTGGGACAAACTATTTCGGGGCTACGGCAAACTTTTTCCTTACAACACTTGAAACATCGAGTTAGGTTAAAATGTTCTACTGCAGCGTATTTTTTTCCAGCCAACATACAAAAACCCTTTTTTCATAATAACATTAAATATTTGAGGTATTACTTCTATAATTACATTAAAATTATTTTTGAATTTCAATTTAGTAATAAATTTTATATCCGCAGTGGATGCATTTAAATTATTATTTGAAATATTTTTTTTCTAGAAAATCAGTACGTTCTACACTGTCTTGTACTCCATTTATTTTTATACGTGGATTGAGTTTTTTAGGTTCGCTAATTATGTAAGCTTTACCAACATGTTTATTTAAGTTGTCTTTTAGGACATTTAATGAATTTGTATTTTCACAACTAATAAGAATACCATCATCAATTAATTTTGTTTTATTAATGTTCACATTTAGGGCACTAGGATTTATTTTGGATTTAACATCTTTCTCAACTTGTAAATTAGTTACAGACTTATCAATGGATTTAATTAAAAGGACGGGTGAGTTTAAAGAATCATTATTTACATTTTTTGTTTTTAAAACCGCACTATAAGAAGTTGGCTCAAATTATCAGTAGCAGAAGAACTATATATTTTACTTACAGTTTTTGTCTCTAGATTATTTATCAGCGTTTTTTATACTTGTACTGTGTATTCCAAATCGCTTAACAATTTATTTAGTAGATCTTTTTTCACGGTTTAAACACTCTTTTTCATTCTGCAATATTAAAATATCACTGTTGATGCAACTGCCACTACATACACCACTACCCTTTAAGTCTTCGATGAAACTTCTGCATCTCCATCCTTTCTTTTCAACATAAAATACTTTTGCCACATGATCGAAGCATTTTTTGATGCAATGTAACACTGCATTTAGTTGCATTACACTTTACTGCACTTTTTAAATATCGCTTATCAATTATTTCCGAACATATTTTGCACTTTTTCTCGGACAGTTCGGACTCTTCGTCCGCACCGCCTGGCATATTGGTTGAATATATCTTGTTGATATTTTTCTGATTTTTCTGTTATATTTTTGGACACCTCTGTTAGTGTGTTCTTTAATAATTTATAGCAATCTGCAACACTTAAATTGTTTGGAATATCATCAATCATAATTTCTAGCGATTACACGATTTTGTTTAATTTACAATTACTTATATTCGTACACACCCATGTACACCACGTACACAATATAAATTCAGCAATTTTGCTAAATTTTCTGATAAAATATAAATCACAAAATGAATAACAAATACTGCTAAAATTAATTCTTCTAATAAAAACTGAATTTTAATAAATAATTATAACATCAACATTACAGTAGAATTTCAAAACAAAAAAAAAAATATTGACAGTTATTAGTTCTGTTCAACCATAGTCAGATAAATCGAGCAACTTGGGTAATAATAGTTACTCTGTCGAGTCATGTTACAGGATTCTGTAATTTTCACTTGATAGCCATGGTAGAGCGTGAACTGGTGCGTCTCTTATCAATGTCAGAACTACTCGTAAATGGCAGTGAATTGTCAAAACTGATTCGTCCGATTCTTGTAATTAAGTTTTTTTCAGGTTTATTAAAATACAATATAATTGGCTGGTTTTATTTTTGTGAATTTAGATTATACATAAATATATTTCTGTACCTTATGAAAATGTTAGAGGTGTCATGTTAAATAAATAGACAAAATTTATTCGACAAATACCGAAATTCGCGACTTCAAGGATGACAGTCTGACAGTAGTCGTCAAACTAACCAACAAAGTAATGGTTCAATCAGCAAACTAATATTAGGTCCCTAGGGGAACTTTAAAGGAAGAGGCGCAAGTGCTGCCAGTGTAGATAAACACTTAACTATGGTGATTCCACAGACTAGTATTACCCAAATTTCTCGATTTTGCCGACTAAGGTTTAACTTTCAATAGGACACTATGTTTTTATGGCATGTATAGTGGAAATTTTACCTTTGTATCTCTCTAAGTGGATAACAGGATACTTGTTCACTAAATTTTTACATAAACTCGTCAGGAATTGCCTATTTTTTGAGGACGCTAAGAATTTAGCTTCATAGAATTTATTGTCTGTCTATTTGGCGACGATGGACCGACATGTTTTTTTTAAATGTTCTTGCTTTCGCAAACATAATAAACATTGTCACCACTAAATTGCGCTAAGCTAAACATGATTGCTAAAATAAAAAGACAAATTTGTTTACAATACATAGATTTCAATTTTTAATTAATAGTTAATTATATTATTGTTACAAAGTATGAGAACAGTTAAAATTGTGTTAAAAAAAATCCCATGATGGAGCCTTATACCAGGTGGCCTTGAAAGTATTGCCTATGGAATAACTCGTTTATTATGAAAGATGCCATTATGAAAATTTATAACATGAAAGTAGAGCTAGAATTTCATTTAATTTTTACATTAAAAAATAACTTCCGGTCTAATCAGAAGTCATACTAACTATCTTATTTTAAATGGCAATACCCAACTTTTTCAACTTTAAATTCCCTATCCCAATGATGTACTTACTACTGCGGCCGAAAAAAAGTATTCGATTTTTTATCAATTAGTATGTTTTTTTCAAAAAAAAATGTTGTCAAAATAATTTAATTGACATAACTAACGTAAAAATCCCTGTTTACAACAAATCATTGGTGGGGTCATATTTAATTTTTTAATAAAAAACCAACAAAGTAAAATTTATTTTATTATAAAAACACAGAAAAAGACTATATCATTGCCAAACTTGGACCAGGCATAGCACAGTCAGTGAAGTTAATTGCAACAAAGGCGCGTTTTAAAAATGAAACAAAAAGTGGGTAGAAACTGATGATCTGAGTAGAGCAGTGTGTTCTGATCGCCTAAGAAAAACAACTCCAGTAAATTCCCAGCGTCCATCGGACGACCGAGAAAAGTAAATACCCGTAAAAAAGATTTTTGAAAAGAATCAATATTTGGTTGAACAACCATTCTTCTCTAGAACATTTTGCAATCTTCTAGGCATGGAACTGATTAAATTTTGCATGTTGTAATATTCTTCCAAATTGTTCCACTCACTTTGAATGACATTAATTAGCTCCTCTCTATTTCTAGGTCTAAATTCATATTTTTAAATCTTTACAAGGTAACCCCAAATATTCTCTATTGGATTTAAATCGGGGCTCTTCGACAGCCAAGGAAGTACGTTGTTACATTATTTTCTTCAACCCAATTACAAATCACATGAGTATTATGAACCACATGACAGTGTGAACTGGCGAGTTATTCTTAAAATTAAAAATATTTTTTAAGATCAGGCAAAGGTATATCAAAAGGTGTTTAAGAGACTTACGTATTGAAATATAAAATCGTTATTGAATCTATCTTGCACTGAAGGAAGCAATACATTATTCACAATTTCCACGTATCGGTTACCAATTAATCGGCCTTCTACGTTATGCATACCACCTGCCCCTGCTGAAGATATCCACGTCCACAATGGAGAGAATACTTTCCGCTGTTGTCAGTTTTGTGCAGGTATTCTTCATCAAACTTATGATTCTTGGGACGATAAACTCGCAATTGACCATTGTAGCAGGACTGAAATATTTTTTCGTCAGAAAAGACCACTCGCTCCCAGTAATGAACGTTCTGATTAATAAAATTATTTGCAAACTGCACTCTTGCCTCTTTATTAACGTCCGTCAGTCGAGGCTTTTTACCACTCACGCAGTTAAAAAGGCCTTGTTCTCGCAACCGTTTTCTTGCCGTCCTAACGGATGCTGGGAAATTGGTTTCCTCTTTGGCTTGAATGGAGTTAGAAAATGGGTTTTGCCTCATACATTCAACCAAGTCATTGTCGTTTACTGCAGTTGTTCTTCTTGGATGCCCAGATCATCAGTTTCTACCCACTTTTTGTTTAATTTTTGAATCGCGCCTTTACTGCAATTAACTACACTTGCTATGCTTTGTTGAGACCATCCTTCTCCAATTTTGGCGATGATATAACCTTTTTCTGCTTCACTGAAGATATGGTTAGGCATAATTAAGTAAGTAATAAAAATACTAAAAAGATGATTTCACTTGATATGACAACTCGTATCACAATGACATTGACAGTAATAAAAATAAAAAAATATATTATGATCAATGCATCACTGCGTGAGAATCATATTTACAACGGGAAAATCAGTCGATTACTTTTTTTCGGCCGCAATAGTACCACAATTTATAATTTGTTCAATAGAATAAATAACAACTTCAAAATTGTTTTTTCTTTCAAATATTACTAAGTAGGCCATGAAACAATTGGTAATAACGTCATTTATTTGTAAAACGTTAAAATGACAATGACATTAGAAAAATATTATTAAAAATTCAAATTTAAAAACACCCTAACCTACAAAATTTTGACTAGAAACAGTACTTCTGTTTATTTAGGACCGGTAAAATAATTGTTTCGTATTTTAACAAGGTTTAAAGTTAATCAACTTTTAAAGTACCGGCCCTTAATATAATATCTAATAATTATTATCTTATCACTCACCACGTAGTCCGTTATTCTTAAAATCAAAATGAATTTGATAATTGACAGGTTTGACATAAAAAAACGTACCGAATTAAAAGGATTTTTTCGCGAACTAATCTTCGTCCAGTGTATGACGATGTATCTCATAATTAGGCCTGGCATCGACTCTGGCTCCGGATATTTGGATCTCAGATCACTGACAGCGCGTGACTGACAAACACAATCATACATAATAAAATAAGTGACAAAGACACGCGAAGTACGACAAATTCGGAGCTGCAGTCGAAGCCAGTGCTGTATGCCAGCCTTACTGATACGCAGGGGTGGGAAAATGCCGCAACAATTGCATTCAGGCTTTCACGACATTTACTACAGTTGCGACATTTGCTACGTCGCAAATGTAACCTATTTGCGACATATTATTACATCGCATATGTAGCATTTTTTTATAATTAATGTGTATTGTGAGGTTAAGTTCGTCTTTTTGACGGTTATATTATCACTTTAGATGTTTTATTTAGGTTATATCGTAAATGTAACAAAATCGACATGTCGCAATATATATTTGCGGCCGTCGTCGATTAAGTCGCAAATGTATCTTTTACGACGGCAGTGGCGTACCATTTTAAAGTATGTAATGAAGTTTTCAAATCGATATTATTCAAAAACGGTGTATACTTTCGAATTTCAACAAGAGTACTTTTCTGTCATCAAAAACTATGAAATTTCATAATTTCCTATCAAAAACTAAAAGAAAATCATATAAAATCAAGTTGGGCTCATATTTACCCCCGCACTCTGACTTTGATAAACCCCTGAATGACATGTTCAGGTCTGGCCGGGTGCTCCAGCCCCAGAGCACCCCAGTAGTCGGCGCCTATGTACACAACAACTACACTACTATAATTCATATCTACACAATAATAAAAACAGTACTCACCCAAGTCAGAAAGTGATGATTGTTGTTCTTGAACAGTTATATTAAAATAAGACGACTAGCTTAAAAATGACAATGGTTGTTTTGGAAACAACAATGGGTGTCTTGAAAACGACAATGGGTGTCTTGAAAACGACAATGGTTACTTTGAAAACGACAACGGTTATTTTGAAAATGACATTGGTTATTTGAAAACGACAATGGTAATACGAAGCAACAATGATGCTTAGTAGATTTAATTCTAGAAAAAGAGCATTTTATTAATTATTATTATGAGCGAAAATAATTACAAATTATTTAAAACTTACAGGTATATATTTTCAACTGTCTGGCTGTATTGCCACATATGATGCATACTTTGGATGGTATGCCTATGGCATTACATCTACTATCAGGCAGTTTTTGTATACAAAAACTGCAATAAGCATGCGTATAAGGGCCATCAAGGGCAGCGACTTCATTAGAAGTTAAAATCATCTTGCATCTATTGCAATTTAAAGATATGCTTTCAACTGCAAAAGAAACCTATGTAAAATCATTGATTTATAACATATAATTACAGGATTTGCAAAGTATCATCTACACCAGTTCAAAGTTCAATCATTTAGTTTTGACAGCCATAATGACTAAAGCAACTTATAAAAAATGTTATATGTTAAAAGAAATACATTGAGTAGAAAATTAAATAGAAATCACATCATCGATTATATATTTAAGAAAATGGTTATTTATGCCTCATCAAACATTCGGGTGGATTCTATAACTGTTTAGCTACGGGAGCTATTTAACCACCGTGATTGTTGATAAGGTACAACCAATAGAAATTAATCTAGCTTAGCAACAGCTACAATTGCTGCATAATATGCGTTTTCTTTCTACCAATAATCTTAGGTAAGCTAAGTTGTTTTACGGTTACGCAGACTATATCGAAAAAAATTATTATTTTATTTATACGGTGTAACCATAAAACAACTAAGGTTAGCTAAGATTGGTGGTCAGAAAGAGAACAGCTAATGACAGTGGCTAATAAGTTACAGAATTAGCCAGATTGTAACAAAATCATGCCAGTGTAGTAGCAAACCCTGCAAGTATAAAAATTTTCTTACGCATTATTCCTCTCTCCTCAGCTGTTTTGAAATGTGCACATCGCCTACAATTCCAAGTGCACAGTTCATTTAAATATGCAGCATAACAATTTTCATCCTGAACTGGATGTTCCATCTTGTTCCACTCGCATGTTGTACATGTCCAAGGGCAAAAATCTCCAATTGTTTCGGAGAAACATAATGCTTCCTTATTTGGGGCAGATTTATACATGAGGTAGCAAACCCTTATTAACTCTTTTTTTATCTCCTCATTTCTTGAAAACATTGGCCCTTGATTGTTTAGCCTTTCTATGGTATCTTGTGGCAAATGCAATAATTTGCAAATATCTTTATTGCAGATTTGTCGCAAACACCGAAATATTAAATGCTTATACACGCAAACGGTTTTTCTACGGCACATACCATCAAAAAAATCGCGGCACATTGCACCCCCACGCCAATTTTGTGTGGTGGCTCCATCACTCTCTGAAGTCATGATTACGATTACCACAGAACAGAACGATTACATATAATCAAAATATAAAAGTTATCAATTGGTGTAAAATGTGCAACAGGTTCACGATGATGTCATAGAAAGTTGATGTAGTGTAGTCGTACCAACACCACAGAATACAGAAACAGAATACATAATACCAACGCCACAGAATCTAACATCCAACACCACCTATACCCAATTTAGTGAAATAATTTATTAATTTAATTAAGGACATAACTATCAGTCGAGGCTTTATTCAACTCTTTTCAACAAACTGGGCAGTTAAGTACCATTACCACTCCCGACGTCATGGTTGCCATGCAAGTTTGGCATAATAAATGTCGACATGATAGTAGAAGTACCTTCCCACTTTGACATCCATTTCTACATACAAGGCACGCAATTCTATTTTTAGCCATTTCCATATTAACATCTTTTTTCTCGCAAATTTCTCTGATATCACACTTATTCCTCAATCTAAACTGACGACAAACGATACCTGGAAATTGAAGGCCTCGCGGTGCTCTTCTAGCAAATGGCGAGTTTCCTTCTCAACTTTGAGTACCTGGATTTCGTTCCATATCACCTTTTCATTTTTAGAATTCTTGGTAAATTTTTGTCCAAATTGGTTTGCAATTTCTTTGAAGTTAAAAAATTCTTCTGTAGCCAGCTCTTTAACTTCGTAGGCTTTTCCTTCTTTAATGGCGGTTCTTATTAATGGTGGCCATTGAGAGGGAACGAAAATTTGTCCACTTTTTAATGCTCTCTTTTTTTTGCCTTTCTATGACAGAATGCATTGAGTCTCCCTCATTTTGGGTATGACCCACAGTTAGGAATTTATATACAATGCTGTTTACTTCGGTGTTACACACTGCGTATAGGTACATCGAAACAACTATTTTATTTTTGTTCTGTCCTACGCAATTGTCGGAGTAAAAAATTATATCTGTATTAGGGGTAAACTGAAAATATATCTGAAGAGGCACGTTGCTAACTCATTAGCTCCTCTGGAGGCAATGGCTTCGTGCCAAAAATAGCACAGATCACGTTTAGTTACAATTTCCAAATTGAAAGTTAAAACAATTTAAACGGCACTTGTAATAAAAAGCTGAAACGTCGCCACACAGTGTTGGTCATACCGCTTGCAGGTCAAAACATGCCACAATAATATTTAGTTTATCCTTAGCAACCGCTGTATCTTTAGCTTTTCCTTCACGGCTTTTTATTTTATTTGCAATATGGCGGTCATAGTTTTCTTGGCTTTTTGATTTTTCCTCCGGGTTCGAGTTTTTATATGTTTCGCAAATAGAATATTGGTCTTTTTTAGGTTGACAAAAAGATATGTTAAACTCTCTGTTAAATATGGTTTCGTAAGTGCATCTTTTAGAAAATGGCAAATTTCTTTCTTGCCTTTCTTGTTTGTAATATCTGTACATTTGAGCCAGAGTTAGGGATCCATCTATAAATTTCCTTGTTGTATTGGCTCTAAGATAAAGTGACTCGATAGACTGAAAACTATTAATATGGTCTCTTACTGAATCTTTTATGCTATCTTCTACTGTCTTGTGTCCATTGTGCTTGCCCCTTTCATCCTTTCTTACTATATTACATTCTTTAGCTTTAGCCCAAGTTGTTCTTACAAACCTATCTCCTACATCTAACGTGTTCATAAAAAATAATTTACAAACTCTGGTCATTCTTTACAACAGCCACTTCTGCATGACGAAAAAAACAAATACACAGTACGATGCTCCGTCATGTCAGGAATACATTCCACATAATTATATGTTGCGCTTGCAATGGGGAATGCCACAAAGAAAATAATTTTTCAATGCGTTTGGTGGAATTTACGAACGGCGCGTTTAACTTAGACACATACATTCTATATCTGCTTTATATGACTCCTTATGGGTTGACAGCGCAGGTACAAAGTAACTATTAACATCTACTGTTTTTTAATGTTAGATTTATGATTACAATATAAAAAGCTCGGTGCAGTAGTGCCACAACTAACACTTATGGCGGTTGAACAAAAACAAAATGTATCGAGTTCAGTGCAATACCGCCGCATGTGTAGTTGTGGCTGTATAGCATTGAATGCTAGGTTGAATTTCATAGGGCCATATCTGCAAAATTGATATACTGAATCACTTGTGGCTGTATTTCATTTCAAAGTCCAACATGTTCGCGCTGAAATACCGCCATAAAACCAATAATTAAAAATTTGCAGTTATGGCGGTCTTGAATTGGATGTACGACTTGTATTTAATTATTGCTTCAATATAACCTGTAAGACATAAACAAATTTAGGTTATAAAAGAATCACTGCACCACTATTTCTGTTAGTTACCCTTCAAAATATTCCTTGTTAAATTGGTATTAACATATATTAAACCTACCTGAATGTGTACTGAGCTCTTTGTAATTTTACTTTATTTGCAACAAAATAACCGGTCCTTTTCTTAAACTGTCACTTTCACACTGTCATTTCTTATTAAATATTCGACCAAGTCCTTTATAAACGTATTTTGGTGATACACCTAAAGTTCCGTCTTGGTAAGAACGTCATTTTATCAACGATGATGTCAATCCCTCGTGTTCAATAGTGAGTTTACTACTTATTCTTAGCCGTAAATATTATTTTCAAATTATTGTCATTACATACAAGCAGTTTAGAATAATTTTGTAACATTAATTTAAATTTTGATTATGTAACTTGTACAAATTATCATTATACCAATACCAATATTGGTTATCATAATAGGTAGATCGGGAAACTGTTACTTTTACAACCGGCTTGGCAATAAAAGCTGCTTTGGTTTCTGCTAATCATACGTGAACAAGTAGTCATGTCATGATTTATGTTGGCACATTCGTTCTCATTTGTTTCCCCCTCTTCTACTTTTTAAAGTAATGTTCAGCAACACACTTGCCCCTTCGAATCATATATTTTTCGTGTTCACACTGTTCACTTTTAAGAGGGTCACTTTTTATACATGCAAACTAGATAGCTCCACTACTAAAATTTTTAAAAAATGATAATAAATTCGAAGAAATAAATTTCATAGCCGATATCCAGTTGTAAGGGTCTAGCATTTGCTGGAACTCCTAATGATTTAATTTGGTTACAAAATGTTTGGTAATTAACGAGAAATTACGACTCTCTACAGTAATGGTTACCTTTAAAATTTCATTTTACAAAATAAGAATATTATTTAAAACATGTCATTAGGAGCCGAAAGGTTTTCTAAAGGTGTACAACAAAATTCAATGCTCACTATTATTTAGTATTTGAATGTATCATATTTGATTAAACCCTTGCAAACTACAAGATTTCGCTATGTTTGGACGTTTCTGGTGAAAATTAAGTACAGAATCGTGTTTAACGTCCTAAAAAAACCCCAGAACCGAAATCTCATTTCAAACTAAAGTTTCTTTGGTTTCAATATCTTCGGAATATGGAGATAAACTTTCATAAAACAATTCAATATCGACTTTTTGTTTAGATCCTAAAGAATTGTGCTGGATATCTTTTCCTACGTAATTCGGTCTAAAAAGTCGATTGGTGCTAAAGAGGACTCTCTATATCCAACGGGTTTCGAAATAAAGTCGTTTATTTGTGACGAATCTGTTATATTGACAATAACATGTATATTTTTTGTTTCTCAGAAAATTTTATTATTCACAAAAGTTTATAATCGCCACGTTGCGTATGAAATTGTCACCAAATCTTTTTTAGTATACAACGGTGAGAAAATAGAGAAACTACACGTTTTTGTATTTGGTTATTAATCGACCATTTACGGTATGTATGGACGTTTTCGGTACAAATTTATTACAGAATCGTCTTTATCGTCCCAAAAAAACCCATAACCGAAATCTCATTTTGAACGAAAGTTTCTTTGGTTTCAATATCTTCGGAATATGGAGTTAAACTTTTATAAAACAATTCAATATTGACTTTTTGTTTAGACCCTAAGGAATTGTGCTGGATATTCGGTCTAAAAAGTCGAATGGTGCTAACAAGGACTCTCTATATCCATCATAACTGTACGACTGTACAAGTTTTTGTATTTTTTAGAGGTTAACCCTCTCGCTCATAGTGTATTCAATTGAATACATGGAATTTATCAGTTTTTGTGACGAACCTAGGATATTTTGACCAGTTTGTACATTCTGCAACCAGTTACACATTCATTTAGATTTTATTTAGTGTATGTGCTACCACCTATGAGGTAAATTGTGAAACAAATTTCCGTTGTGTGTTTTATGGCCATCTTGCAGGTGTCGCAGCAGTGTGTGTTTGAATAGTGTAATGCAAATCGTGTAGTTGTATTTTGGGTCTAATAAAAATAGTTTTGTGTACAAAAAACATTCTTCTTTTGAACCTAATAAGTGACTGGGTCATATTTTTGTTTTTCTAAATTATAGAGGCCCCAAAATTACTGTATTCAATTGAATACATTTTGAGCAGAAGGCTGGCAGAAGCATGGTAAACATAACCTCACTTTTTATTTATTATCATTTATATTAAATTTTTATCAACTGAGGGGGTCAAAATACAATAAGAATCGACCTCTAACCGATCTGGAGCTGCTGGAGAGATCATGGAATCTGGGCTATCGGATATTGAATTCTTAAGCGATGAAGAAGGGGACCTAGAGGATTGGAGTGCACTTTCTGAGGATGACGTTGAGGATGAAATTCCGGAAGATGCGGAAATGGAGAGGGAAGAAGCCCCAAGAAGTCAGACCTATTGGTCAAGTTAGGTTTGATCATGTGGATCATTTACCAACCTTTGACCAAAAATCCTTTTCATCCAGGTGTAAAAATGCTGGATGCAAAGCCCAAAGTCGCGTGTTGTGTCTTAAATGCAATGTACATCTTTGTTTTAATAAATCTAAAAACTGTTTTGTGGCATATCATACATAATGAAAGAAATGTTCAATATATTACTTGCATAATTTAAACTGTGGTTCTTTTATATTATACCACTGACTCAAAGTGTATTCAATTGAATACAAGCTGTAGCACAAAAATTGGCTATTAAAAAAAATGGATAACGTAAAAAATTCACAAAAAAAAACGTTCTTTCGTTATCCTAAATATCAAATTTTTTCTCTCAAAGAAAAAAATCGTGAGCGAAAGGGTTAAGAAAATGATGCAAAGAAAGTAAATAAAAGAAATATTTTAGTAATTAATATACACTATTCTTCAAAAATTGAACAAGTTGTTGCAATGCTTAATTTAAGGCCTACCTAATTTTCTTTAAATTAGTTTCGACCAAACTTAAAATTTCTGTTACTATACTATAATAGTAACGATGTATTTTAGTATTTACATACGTTATATCAATTAAATAATTAATTCACTGAATAATTTTAGGGTAACTACGAAATAGGTGTATGGATACTGATTCTGATGTACTCACTAAGGTAAACACGATACTAAGGTAAGTATTTGTTGTTGATATCGAATGTGAATAGAACACACCATGGTCGATATGTGACCAAGACCTTATTAACATGGCTGCTATCGATAGCCCATGCATACAGCGATCCCAGTCTCTACTGTTTTGTTGTTGATATATAAAATATAATGACGTGAAATGTACTCATCCACTCCGCTTTCTTTTCGGAAAAGGTAAGCAAAATTTTAACATGTAAGAGGCATATCATTTTGACGTACAAATAAACAAATAACTTATTTGATTGCAAATATATTCAATTTTAGAAGCGTTTTTTAATACTAAAGTTGATGCTTCAAATTTTAGTACAAACATTTGTACTTTCAAATGATGTACTTACCTACAGAAAAGCTTCGGACAGTTCCATTTTTTCATCCTATTGTAAACTTGGTTGACTTTCTTGATGGTTCAAAAGACGTGTGTTGCCGAAAGTTAATTTACTCGAGGAACATAAGAGTATAAAGTAATAATTTTAACAGACCCATAGCATAATCGCAAGCATTATGTGTATTTATATTCTGACAGAAAATATAGTTTGACCAGCCTACCACTATTTGGTTCACAAGTCAGACTTTAAAAGATAGTCATACTCTCAGTTATACTACTTAATGTCATTGCTTGTTTTACATGCATTATTTATGTATTTATTTAATTTTTTTCAATAATATTTATATTCTAAAATTGGGTCGTTTATATAAAATAGGTACATAATTAATATATACTTACAGTACCTATGTTCGGAGATGGGGTTTACTCTAGAGATGAAATTGCTGAAATAATCAACATTTCTATTTCTATTTATTTTGCATAAAAGTTTTTGAGGGATGTTGAGAAACGTTTTTATATAGGGTGCACAAAAATGACAAAAACTTGAGGTTCGTTTAAGATTAAATTGACATTATCTTTAATTTTTGGAAGAAAATGTTAAATAGAAAAGTTGTTTCAAATTTTATAACCAGTCAAAATCCAAAATGTCAATTGAAATTGGAATTTTTGTGAAATAAATTTTTAGTTAGTTTAGTTCATGAATGGCTATAAATGGCTATAGAATTTTGTCTGTAGCCTTAATTACTGAGATACATGGTGATAAACTACTTATGGCCAACATTTCTTTTGGTTAGAACTTACTATTTATCAGAATTTGTTTAAATTTTATACAATTTATGTACCTGTTACAGTTGATATACTACCATTTTTAATTAAAAATTTTAGGCCCGGACTTTTATAATTTGATTTTTCCCATTTCTGTAAAAAAAGATCACCCTGTATATAATTTTTTCCACACTTGGTGGGGATTTATGGAACTCCATACATCATCAGTAAACAAAACTATGTGAATAGATTTTTTTGCCACACCTTTATTTTTTTTATAACCGATTGGATTTCATTTCCTCATTTTGCCAAATTCAATCGCTTATAAACAAATCAGTAAAGGTGTGACAAAAATCTATTCACATACTTTTGTTTATTGATGTATGGACTTTTATAAATTCCCACCAAATGTTGAAAAAATATATACAGGGTGATTTTTTCTGCACAAATAAGAAAAATCAAATTAAAAAAAGCCCGAGGCTGGAATTTTTAAATATTAAAAATGTTAGTATATCAACTGTGACAAGTATACAAATTGTATAAAAGGTAAAGAAATGGTAATAAATAGTAAGGGAGTTCTGGCCAAAAGAAATGCTGGCCATAAGTAGTTTATCACCCTGTATCTCAGTAATTAAGCGCGACAGACAAATTTCTATAGCCGTTCGTGAATAGGCAGGGAGGTCCTCTATTACTCTTAGGAGTATGTACAGTTGGTCATGAAGCACTCTGTATTTATAAACATTTTCAACGTTTCGTCACAGATTATAGTTTACTCTGTTAATCCAACAGAGTTGTAGGTATGTCTGGTCCCTACATCTTTTTGTTTTGCCAAGAACTACAGTTACCTATCTCTTTTTACACGTACCTACATATTTTACCCAGCTGTTAAAACTTACATCTTTACCTCTTTTATATTTATTTTCAAAAGTATTGTTTCTTAAATAGCAAATAACTGACAATTAGCCCTAGGACGTATATTATGCTGTTAAGATAACATTAAGTGAAATAGCAAAATATAACCGTTTTTAATGTAGTGCCAAAAACTCCAACTTTATTATTGCTTATGTTTATAAAAAGCATTGAACAATTTCTAATTCGAAAAATATAATATAAATATATATGTATACACATACACATACATACACTACAATGTAGTGTATATATGTGTTTAAAAGAAGCACGTTAAAATTTTAGAAATTTTATTAAAAGTTAATTAGATACTAACAAAAAATTTTATATCTTACATTTACTTATAATTTGACTATGTTGCAAAACTATTTTAATTTTAATTTGACTACCCTGGTTTTTTATTTATAAAAATTCCTGTGTCTGATGATGTGAAGTAATTACTTGTTCACGAAACCGGTCACACTAATAAAAGGAATTTTATGAGAATTTTTCTTTTTGCTTTATCATGAATATATTTTTTTGTATTATTTTTTTATTTTGTTTTGTATTATTTTAATTAAACAAATACTAAAATATTTTATAAACAAACAATAAAATATTTTTAACGAATAAAAGTCTCAATTATAAAATCGCTCGAAAGCTGAAAAAAATAAAAGTTAGTTTTATGCCAAAGGAAACGAAAATATAGGAGTCGAATGTTAGCGGACAAAAAACAATAAAATTATATATGTATAAAATATAAATAAAAAAGTTAAAGTTTGTTTTTCTTTGTATATTCATTCTGTATAAAAACCTTTATTTTAAGCCAGTCCTTATTTTGCAATAAATCAGAATGTTTCTCCTTTAATTCATCACATTCTTCCCTTTTTGGTGGTTTACGGTATTTGATGTGATCTTTGAAGAAACGTCTTGCCACTTTTTTTTGCTCACTTGTCCAAGGAACTAGAATGCGTTTTTTCTTTTGCAGTGGAATAGTAGCACTTGTCGATGGAACTTGTTCCGGTAATACATCCACAATATCATCATCTGCGTCATCCTCATCGCTTTTACTATCTAGCAAATTTTCCTCCATATCAATGTTAACTTCATCTAATGTTTTTCCTCTGTACTCATTAACACCACCTTTTTCCATTATCGTCAAAAGTTTGGATATTTTTGCCGTTTGATACACGTCATCCGGAAGTCTGTATGAATTTCTATGGACATCTGGAGTGTGGCCCATAAACGTTGCTAACTGTTCGATTTCGTTATCAGATAAACTAAAAAGTTGAGAGAGGGTGGCAAGATGTTTTCTGAGACGAGTCGACGTAATAGAGGATGGGTTTTTTGCTCCACAGTTAATGGTATGCTTGCTTAAAATTTTATATCCTGTTATATGGGTTATCGAATTTACCTTCGCAAAAAAAGTAAATATTTTTCTTTGGAACAAAATTGCCTCTCACATCTAATAGAGTATTTATATGCTCTTGAACATCGGAGCTAAATAAAACCGGAACCCCTTTTCCTCTTTTTCCTCTTATGACTACCCTCTTCAAAGTTTTTAAAAGAATTTGTTCAGCGGAAGATACTACTTTGTTAAATTCTTCATACCCCTGTTTCTCCGAAGTATTGATTTTATATGCATCTAGAGGCATTCTCTGTAATTCTCCGGAACGTTTTCTATTTAATAATATTACCCTGCAGTATACAGACTATCAAATCATTATAGGACTTGGTATCTTTTTTTTCATTTAGTTTTTTTATTGCATTTTCGGCTAAATGTATTAAATATTGTCTTAATAATCTTAAGTCAGTGGCTAAAGGGATAACAGTGACTTTGTTCCATTTATTAAGGCTTAGATTACTTGCAGCTTGTGATGAAATTCAAACCTCCAGTTAGATGTGAAGAGATGAATTAATGTTTTAAGGTTAACTTCTACTTCTCCAGAAGAAATAGTCAAATACGGAACAGATTTCTTATACGCATATGTGATAGCTATATCACAACACTGCTTCAAGGATGTCGCAATATTTATTGCAAAAGTTGGAGAAAAATATAAATCTTTCTCGGCATCATACTTTGAAACTTGTTTTACAGCTTGTACAAATAAATCGAAATATTTTGGTTGCAACGTTGAAAACATGTCAGTAATGTTTGGGTCAAGTTTTCTCATTCCAATAAGAATTTTGGATAGCTCTCTCATTTTTCTAGAAGCTGCCTGTACAAAATGTTTTTCCCTATGAGTATTTATATATCTTGCACCAAATCCGCAGATTAAAGTATCATTCTTTGCCTCTTAAGATACCTTATCCGCTCGCATGTGTGGAAATACTTCTTGCGCTAATCGTTTATCAACTCGCTTGTTAATAACTAATTTTGACTGACCTGCTGAATGACTTTTTCCATTTTTATATTGATCACCAAGGCATTTTTTTCTGTGACGATATAAAAGTTTGCAGGAAAAAAAACCTAAACAGTTATCACAAGGCAAAAGTGATCTATTCGGAACATCAGGCTGTCGTACTGGCTTAAAGAAATTTCCCTTTCCACTAGCCAAACAATTACCCTGTCTTCGAAGTTTACAACGGTACAATTTTTATATCCACTTGCATTGCTAAAATGCATTGGTGATAAACACGGAAATGTCAAGTTATGCAACGAGTCAAGAAAAATTAATTTAAAAAAATTGCTAAACGGATAACAAATCAGCGAAAATTAGCTTCCTCACATGGGACCGAATAAAATACATCTGAAGGGAAAAAAATGATAACTTGATCTGTGCTTTTGGTACAAAATATATTAATACGTAAAAATATTTTGTACAAGAAACTTCTAGAGAGCTTCCCAAAATTTTTATTGAAATAAGAAAACTTGAGTCAAATATCACTCATATATTTTCGGAATTCCAACTAAAACATTCCGTTTTGTATATGCTTTAAAATAAGCTGCAAAGCTTTTGCAAATAACAACATTAATTCGAGGTGTTCACATCCAATTGGAGGTTTGAAGTTTCACCAGAAGCTACAAATTATATAAGTCTTAATAAATTAATCAAAGTGATTGTTATTCCTCTAGCCACTGAATTAAAATGAAGAAGACAATATTTAAGACAAATATTCTAAAGCCTATAATAATTTAATAGAGTCCATACAGGGTAATATTATTAAATACAAAATATTCGTGGGAACTGCAGAGAAAGCCTTCACATGAATAAAAAATAATAGTTCAGAGAAACAGGAGTTTATGAAGAATTTAATAGCTGTCTCCCACAAACAAATTCATTTAGAGCCTTGAAGAAGTTAATCATGGAGGGAAAAACGTGAAAGGGTGTTTCGATTTTAATTCCCTCGGATGTTAAAAAACATTAAATACTATATAACATATAAATACCAATTATTTTCCCAGAAAATTTTGTTCTCGAAAAAAAAATTTGCGAAGGTAAATCCATTGACTTTTCAAGGTTTACTGTTCCCAATCAACTTGGCCGGAAACTGAAAACTGGACACAGTTAGACCGGAAGTCGACTATTATAGATCACGATTTTTTTAAGGTAAGGTAGTGCTGACTGCTTTGCATTAAATTATATACTGTTCAATTTTGCGGCTCTTGTTTGGCAGTTTTTAACTATTATTATAATTTTTGCTAACAGGAACGACCGAAATATCAAAAGTGCTGATGGCAAAAAAGGATAACACTCATGCTTTAAAAAAATATTGAAATAACACTAATTATACTATACTAAAAAAAATCTATCCTTTATAACAGTTATTTTTCTGTCGTATTTTTTTTATATTGTTATTTTCTTGTCCAAACGATTTCTAAATTAGTATTCACGAAAAATAAATGAACTGACTTCAGAAAACAACTAACCGAATCACTGAAAAACTATTTTTATAACTAACCTCTTCAACACTAGGACAGTATTTACTACCTTCCGAAGTGTAAAATGGATCTTCTGGATCTGATGGAATTAGTTCGTTATTTTCATTTTCTTTTGTAATATTTCCTGATTCCAAATTTGCAATATTTTCTTTCTACAAAAAACATTTAAACAAAACTAAACTGACAATTTGTTATATTTAAAACTTCGTTTGGGGGATTTATTACTATCATCTCACGCACCAATATTTTTTTAGAACAGTTTTCTTCTTGATTCTTTTCCAGAGTTTCAATAGTATCTGCAAGCTAAAAATAAGGAATGAAAAAATTTTAAGAAGGTACACAAATCAACCCCTATAAACTTTTAACTATTTTTTAAAAATATTTTAGACTATGTTCACTTCGATAGAATAATATTTTTTATTCTAGCTGCCTGTTATCTCGGCAATTAATATCAACTCAATTATTTCAAATGGATCACCCTGTAGATATTATCAATTCCACAAAACAAATTGTACTAATGGTATATCTAACATGTACGGAATCTCCCTGTAACTGCAAAAAATGTAGGGTTTTCCTTTTAAAATAATAAAATTTATATCATTTACCAAAATAACCGGTAACACACGGACAAACTTAAAAAAATTACACCTCGATTTAAGATTCACAAATATTATGAGAATTTTAATAAAACATTACATTGTGCAACAAGTGCTAAAAATATATATTTTTTTCATATCAGAAAGACAATAATGTGAGTATGAAAGAGGTTTTTACACTTATTACACATCATTATACTTTTTCCACGACAGTCACATCATTATTTTTTTAATAAAAATTGGGGTTTTTAGAACAGTCAAAAGTAAGTTTAGTATTTACAAAATACTGCTGAATAACGAATCACTACTTCCACATCCAAATTACTCATCCAAATCACTTTAACGGACACTTCTTAATACTATAGGTACACGCCAGTATCTGGAATTTTATTTTGTTAACCCGTTTAATATTGGACTGGTGCTGGTGAAGGGGGGGAAAAATGTTATAAAAAAAATTTAGACCTTGGTTTCTATATACACCATATCACAAGTTTCTCGACTCTTACTAGCTTGCTTTACTTATTTCCCCCCATTTAACCATACTTAGCCTCCAACCTTTCAACGAAATCGTCTCAAAAAATTATCTAGTTCTATGCATCGGTGGTTATAATACATACGTGTACCTACCTTTCAAGTGAACATCTCAATTTTATTTTATTAACCCCTTTAATAATGGAATGAGGGTGGTCGTGGGGGTGGGAAATGTTATAAAAATTTCTGGCCTTGGCTTCTAGTATATACACCATATCCCAAGTTTCTGGACTCTTACTACTTTGCTTTACTTATTTTCCCCTATTTGCCCCCAACCCTTCTCCGGAGTAAGCTCAAAATGTAACCTAGTTCCAGATCTTGTTATAACGTGTACCAAATTTCAAGTCAATTTCTTAAACCGTTTCAGAGAAAACGTGCCCACAAAAAAAAGTTACAGACAGATCAACAGACAGACGAAAAACTTTTTTTCGTTCAAATTTAAAATTTCGACGTTTCGTGACATTCGAAGCCTATTTCAACAAAAACAAAATCTGAATTTTTAACGATTACTACCCATCCACCACGTGGATGTGGAAATAACGCATTCGCTGCCGGCACCACATCAGGCGCGTTGAAAGTCTACACGCCTGGCGCAGTGCCGGCAGCGAATGCGATAATCATGTGTAAAACTATAATTACTTCCACATCCACGTAGTGGAGTAAAAGTATTGTAATCGTAAAAAAAACTTTAAAATTCTTTATTTTTGAAATAGGTTTGGAATGTCATGAAACGTCAAGATTATAAATTTGAGCGAAAAATAATTTTCTGTCTATCGGTCTGTCTGTCTGTAACTTTTTTGTGCGCACGTTTTATCTGGAACGGTTTAAGATATTGACATGAAATTTGGTACACGTATATATTATAATGAGAGCTGGATTTTGAGCTTAGTCCGGTGAAGGGTTGGGGGTAAATAGGGGTTGAGATTCGAAGTATATCATTGCTACTCTGGCTAAACCACGTAACTCAAAAAACATCATTTTACAGGAGAGCATAAAAATGATTTGGTTGTGAGAGTTTTCCTTAAATGTTCATGTACTTCAGATATAATTTTGTCTTAATCGAAAGATAAATACTCGAATTGTAGTAAATCGTAGATTATCAACTTGACAATGTTAATTGATTAATTAGTTGAGTTATGAGGGATATCATATAAAAAACAGTAATAAAAATGATATACGTGATTTATTTATTCTATATAATAAAATTTATGGAATAATTTTTGATTAAAGAAAAAATTCCAGCATATTTTTTTATTACCAACTAGCCATTAAATCATGTGATACAAGAAAATAAAATAACTGTTCTACTTAAAAATAAACTATTCATCTTATAACTACAATAAACTTGCTAAAAAATGTGTTTCAAATTCCTGCTTCTGCATGGATGCTTTCTGTCTGTTTGTAAAGTTGACGAAACTAACTTGTAACCTACAATAAATAAAGTAATAATAATAAATATAATAATATTTTTGAAAAAAAATAACGGTCTCACACAAGTCGATAAAAATCTAGCTTCATACCTTATTCATGAACTAGGCTGTCATAGAATCCATGATAGTCCTTGTGAATTCCACTTTTTAAAAACTGAAGGTGGTCGTACTTTATTTAATCTTGTTATTAGTAAAGATGCAGAATACAAGTTAGGAATATCAAGCAAATTAATATTATCTTTTTGTATTGGTCGTTGCGGTAACAGTAGCCAGTCATCACTGAAACTAATTTTGTAATCAATTCCCACTTCTGGACCATATTTCAAAGCCCGTATGTCATTCGCACAATTATCACCAGCTTTTCTGCCGGGTCGAATAGAATTGTAAAACTTTAAACCTCTATAATCTTTGAAAAAGTCATGGTGAATGTACTTCACTCGATAAGGGCCTGGTACAGATTGACGAGATTCTTCTATTAGTTGCACGAAATTAGCAGGGGAAAAAATCTTTGTTCTCTTTCCTTCTCTCAATTGTGGAATGGACGCTATCACATTCCATTTGAGTATGGCCTCTGAATTTCTGATTTATTGTAGTGTTTCGCTAATTTCTGTAGAACTGCAATGCATTTGACTACAAAACATTTCGGTTTTGGACGGCGCAACCGTCTGTATAGAAAATATTACACTTCCTACTTTTTTCCTGATCCGTAAACTCATACTCAAGAAAATCGAGAAGGCAAGATGCAAAATCGTTGGCCTCACTACCACCTTCACCTTCGTGCCATACATAGCACACGACATGTCGCGATGCTACATTGTAGATAGTGTAGTTCTTACAAGCCAATTTTTGCTTAAAAAAAGCCCCCAGCTTTTGTGAATGGAACCAGCTGAATTGCTTGCACATCTGCAGTGAATACACGTACTCTGTCTTTTTCCAGAATATGAGTTTGATAGTCAGCATCACTCACGTTGTTTCCTAAATTATGTGCAAAACATAAATCGCACTGATCTTTTTTGGGTTGAAAAAGACCAATGTTCATTTCACGAAGTTCTTGAGTAAAAACCCATCTTCCACATACCTCAGATATTCGGTTTTGGTTATAGTGTTCCTTATAAACTCTGTAGACATCAGCATAAGACTGATATATAGGTTCAAGATATAATTTAGTGGAAGAGGATCGACAATAATGGGACGGCATTTTTGGAAGTGCGTTTAAAAATTCAGTGACGTTTTGTCTCTTTATTTTTAATTTGTCCTCATTCCGGCGACCCTCTTTGGAATTTTTCGAACTATTAGTACCACGTTTGTCTAAACCATCCAGGTCGATCCTAGTTCTGCGCATGTCCGTTTCTGTATACATTCTCGTTACATTTGCGCTTGCGCCGCCTCAACTTTCCACACTCGTTTTAAATTACTACATTATGCTTATAAAAGGCAGGTCTTTTATCTACTTTGTCAAATAATTTATGAAAACCCGTTTCTAATATGCTATAGTGCCACTTGAGGAATATCCACTATTTGGTGCTTGAAATAAGTAATATAATTCTTAATTTTGTTTTCACAACACCACAGAGAATACTTTTAAGTTTAAAATACATTTATAATATATATAGGATAATATATAGTTCTACTTATTATGAAATTGACTTTGTATGTATAGGTTAATTAAACTCTTCATACAAGTTATACATGTACAAAGTGCATAAAGAATGGTTTTTTCAAAAATACATGAGTTAAAGGAAAGATGTATTTATGTCAATATCAGCTTTAGGTTATATTTAACATTTTAGTATTGTGTAGATGTTTCAATTTAAATATTTTTGGGGCAATTTTTAGAAATGAAAACAAAACACCAATATAGATAGGATAATCAATTTATTCATACAAATGGTCATTTGAAGCATCATTTGAAATAAACAATTCTGGTATATTTAACAAAACATTCTTAATACTGGTTATTTCGCTTTTTGTAGCTCGCTGAAAATTTGTAGATTTACGAGGTACAGATTTATTCTTTGTTGAAGAAAACCGGAGTTGGGGCTCTATATTTTTTTTTTGTTCGCTACAACCACATTTGAGTTTACTGATAAGTCACTAACATTTAATGGTTCAGACAAATTACTTAAACTATTAATAATATTTACGTGGTAATGAATTTGTTGAATTATACTATCACTTAACTTCTCTAAATTTAGTTGCTGTAATTTACAGAAAGTGGACAATACGAGGCTATCAAACTTAGAATGCTTAGTAGGCTGATCACTGTTAGCCACTGTTGAAACAAAACTATTTTTTGTCTCTTGAACTTGTTCTATATCCAAGTGATTAGCCACTGGCATGGTATTATGAACAACATAATGTATATGTTTACAAATGACTAAATTTTGTTCATAATCAGCACACTTGCAAGAATACATATGTATACATATATTACAACTTGAACAATAAACTTGACAACACTTCTTATCTACAAATAATTTCCTAATTTCATAAACATTTTTAGTTGCTTAATTACAAATTTTTCAGTATCCATCGTAACATTGCATATTATATTTTGAAGCAAGGGCCGTATTATGTCGCTTAAATATTTTTCTAGTATGAGAAGTATTCTTACCCTTAGTTATTTTAATAATACGTTCTACACTTTTATCTCGAACGTACTTCAGCACAACATGAAGTCCTTTATCAAGACGTTTTACCGTTTTCCTGGCCAAATAAAAGTACTTGATGAGTTTATGCATCGACTTCAAATGCATGTTAGTGTTGATTCCTAATTTTTCACGAAAACAGTAAGCCCACTTATTATAATTATGAGAGTAATTATTGCTAAAATAATGTCCAAACAACTCAGTTTCTTTATCATTTAACATATATTCAATAGCATTTTGTAAACTAATTTCAAAATTACAGGCACTGGTTTCTTGTTGTAAAATTTTAAGAATCTTATATACTTGACTACGCTTTTCAATATTACCTATTTTGTTCAAGTTTGACTGCCATGCCCTGTCAACATGCCAGGAATAAAAAAGCTGATTTTCAACAGGGCCCATGACTTGAAACCAAGCATTGTAAAACGTTTCAGCCAAATCCGACATAAACGTATTTGGTACAATTCTGCCAACAATTAATTTAATTTTCTCAAATAATATACTGTAAATAAGCGTGTCTTTTTTTGTTGCAAAACATAACACAACAGGAAAACCTTGCTTATATTCGTCTATGACCATAACCGTTGTTAGTTCAAAATCATATCCGTTGAGACCATGAGTACCATCGATTGCTATAATATTACTGCCAAATTCTTCAAGCATGACTTTTTGAGATTTGTTCATGATTATTAAACAAAAATCATTCTTCTGGAGATTTTTAGCTGATTCTCCCTGTTTCTTATAATAAACAACTGGATTGTCTTCAGGATTCTCTGATCTCCGTTCTTCAACCCAAAGATCTACAGATATTGCATCATTGGCATGCCTCCGACCATCAGATACTTCAATATTGTAACTTGTTTTAATATTGTGGATATCTTTTGATGTCAATAAATCTACTTTTTTCAGATGTGCTTCGATATTATCTCGAGTGGTTTCAAGAATCCTGTTGACAAAATAGCCGATACTGTATTAGTGACACACACACAAATAAATCAACCTTACCTCATTAGTGTAACACCATTAACTAACTTTGATGCAACGATCTGTCGGTCTTCCTTAGGTATTCTTATGTGTTGTAAATCAGTAGTATGTCCATAATGCGTCTTCACCCACTTAATAGTAAGTCCATCATTTTTCTTAACTAATTTAATTTGGCTTGTGCAACATGAACCCATTTTACAAGATGCTTGACTTTTCAACAATCTTTTATACTATTTATTTTTATTTCTTGACCAATATCCTTAAAACGTACATAATTATTATTCAATTTTATTTATGAAATATTATTATGAAGCATTTTACCTGATCTGCTGCAATGGTAATATGAAATTTCCTGTCCGTTGGAATGTTTGAATTTAGATTTAAATACATAACAGCATTTGTTGTCTTTCTCCACGTTTTTCTTCCACAAATCAAATTCTAAAATTAGTCGATAAGTGAAAAATATAAATAAATAAATAAATACCACTTTACCATTAATATCATTCACTGAACACTCTAAATAATCAAAATTCATGTTGTGTTTTTCTCTTAGGTGGGCAATGAGCCCTTTGTTTTGTTGAAATGAGCAATTGCAGTCTTTTTCTAGGCATTTGTAAAGCCATACACTTTTGTCATATGAGATAACTTCTTACTTTGTTTTGTGAACGTTCTGTAAATGTCTATTAAGATTTGATTGCGTCGAGAACACCTTATTACATAACAAACATATAACCGCCATTTAAATAGAGTTGTCGTATTTGATATGATATTTATAATTAACACTTCAATACCAATAAGTACAATATACCACAAAACAAAATAACCTTATTTATTCTGACAGAATGACAATGACATATATCTTAACACAACTCTAACGAATACAGACATGCGCAGAATGAGGATCGACCTGGATGGTTTAGACAAACGTAGTAGTACCTGCTGTCGAAGACGTAGCCCAGTTTCTTACTGACCATTCTTTTAAACCTAAGGTGGCAAGAAACATTTTTTTGCACACAGGTACTAGTTTTCCACTGACTTTTAAATTATAATGTAAAATACAGTTCCTTCAAGATATTTTGTTTTTAGTAGTTGGTTGTTTTACTTTTGAAGTTTGAACGTTTGATGCTACATAGACTTTACGACAATTCCAATCTAGCTCATTCCAAAAATAATTAAATATTTTTTTTCGATTTTCTTCAGAAATTGTAGAGCATTGTCTCTTTCCTTTAGAGTTTTTACTTTTCAGCATCACATGGTAAGAATAAATGGCGTGCGGCAATCGTATTTTTTGTGTTCTGACTTTGATATTTTTCTCCACGCATCCTTTTCAGTTTACTCGAATTTCTCATCCAATTTTGCGGATTACCAAGCCCTCTGGGTGCTCTTTTGCATTTATTACTTTGATCTTCGGTGACATCTACAAATCATACGTCAGTGTTATGTGGTCTTGTTTTCTTCTTCTTCTTCTTATCTTTTCTTTCATCTGTCTCATCTGACTCATCGCTAGGGATATAACTAGACCCAGAATCTTCAAACATCTCTGGAATTTCAGTATCATCTGATTGTTCGCTGCTAGCATAAGCATCTGCAGGTTGTACAATTTTTTTCATCACTATCTATAAATTGCTGGCAGAATCTTCAAAGAGAATTGTATCCTCCATATTTATCAAGTCATGATCACGGAGAGTATCTTCAAACAACTCCCTACCTTCGTCGTCATCTAAGTGTTCGCTGGTAACGTAAAAACTATCCTTAAGATCCTCAATTTTATCTGTATCTTTACTTAAAGGTTTGGTTTGGGTCACAGATCTGGACACCGCGTGTTCAGATAACTTCGGAATTGATGAGAGTTTTGAGGAGCCAGCATCACTCGCACGACTATTTGACGCAGCAGGCTGCTGTTCATCTTGTAATGCTAAAGCAACAATTTTAGTCGCTCTACTCATTTTTCACTGAAAATAAAAATGTCTATTTCCAGAAACACATTGTACAATTTTTGTATGATAAACGATATTTCTACCCTACCTTAGCCGTAAATACATTTAACAAATTTTGATAATTAAAAATAACGTTCAAGTTTCTTGCAGCACCATTGCTACACTTATAAAAACGGAAACCTCGTATCTCATTTAATTACATAGAAAAAAGGTGGTTACTGCAAATAATAACCTTTGATATATTTATTATTGTTGTTGCAAAGAATGGGTCAATAACTAATTGGATTTTACATTTTGATTGATTTCACTTATTTTCAAAAGAAACTTGATTGAGTGCAACACATAACCTTAATTTCTGTTTTATAAATTTTAACTATGAGTTTGATTCAGTATAATTATTAATACTTAAAATTTGTCGTTACCCAATGTATTAATAAGGCTATAATTATTTAGAGAAAATGTACGACTTACCATACAAATGATAAAAACAAGCCAGTAAGTGCACGTGTAAACAACAAACAAAACACAATGAGATAGGTGGTTTAGCTCGACAAAATAATGCTGTGTGAGATAAGTGTTTTAGCAGGAAAGGAATTCTGACTGGAGCAGAGCATATAATGACATAGGAGTTGGATGCATCTATGGCATTCTCTTTAATGAACCTGTATACCTTGTATCTCATAATAGGCCTTTTTTGAGATACGTGGTTTAGCCAGAGCAGCGACGATATACTAGAAACCAAGGCCTCATATGTTTTTATTTGCCACCCCTAGCCACCGCCCCCGCTCCATTATTAAAGAGGTTAATAAAATAAAATTGAGATATTCACTTGAAATTTGGTACACATATGTATTATAACGACATATGGAACTAGATTATATTTTCAAATGATTCCGGTGAAGGGTTGGGGGTAAATAAGGGTAAATTGGGGAAATACATAAAGTAAGCTGGCAAGAGTCCAGAAACATGATATTCAATGTAAATACTGGAAACCAAGGCCACACATTTTTTATAACATTTACCACCCCCCCACCACCCCCCTTCATGATTAAAGGAATTAATAAATAAAATTGAGATATTCACTTGAATTTGGTAACGGATTATCATAAGATATATGAAATAGATTATATTTTAGATATTCCTTGAAGGGTTGGGGGGTAAATAAGGGAAAATAAGTAAAAGTTAAAGTCAGAAATTGGAATTCATTTATATACTTTAATCCCCCACCCTCTCATATAGTTAAGTAGGGAAAGGGGGTAGATTGCATTTTATTATATAAAATAATTTTTAAAAATTTAAAATAATAAATTTAGGTTTTATAAATATTATAATATAATTAATATTTAAAAAAAAAAAAATATTGTTAATTGGATGAGATAATTAAATAAAAATAATATTTAAATATAGTTAATACATAAATATAATATTTAATAATATATAAAATAAATAATATAAAGTGATGGCTCCGCATTTTTTTTTTATGTCACTATCGCATAACTCCTGAGTTACTTCTTCAGAGACATCTAGGTCTGAATCTCCATAATCAATTTCATCTGATGACTATGCACTGGATGAACTTTCAACGATTTTTCGTTTAACGGAATTTTTAGAACTCTATTATTTGGCTTTTATTTAGGTTCATTAAAACCTTCGGATTTTTTTCAATTTTTCTTCTCTAGCACATACTAGCTCTTCAATTCGTGCCTTCTCAGGTGTGGAAGTATTAATTCGTGATTTTCTTTTCCTCCCATCATTCTTCTTCACGAATTTAACTTTTTTCCAGGGGACGGATGCTTTCTGGAGTCAGTGAATTTCTATTGAGTAAGGCTGAGGCTGAAGGGGCTAGTGAGGTGCTGGGCATAGGTTCGCTAACATCCTGTTGAGTAGGGCCGTCTTCCTCTTTCTCAACTGCAACAAATTCAGTCTCTGAAAATGCAAGCTTGTTAAAAGGATGAATTCCAGTTATCTTGAAGCCCTTTACAATATTTTCCGGTGTAAAAGCTTTGTAAAAAGGTGTTGATATCAATTTGGCAATATTTAATATTGAAATCTTTCTATTATTATTTTCCGGGTTGATCATCCAGTCATTGAAACTAACATTGCAATAGGTCTTGAATGGGCCAAAAACGGAAACGTCTAATGGCTGAAGGCGATGGGATGTATGAGGCGGGAAGGACACCATGGTAATACCATTATCCCTGCAAAAATTTATTGCTGCCAAGCTTGCATGAGTCTCATGGTTGTCGATTATTAACAGGATGGGATCTTCAGTTGAACAGTTGATGCTTTTTTTTATATGATGAAGAACTTCATCAAATAACGACGCTGTCATCCATCCACTTTTGCTTGCCAATCCTAGGGTGCCATGAGGAGCTCCCTCTATAAAATGGGGCAAATATGTTTGTCTCGGAAATATTAAACAGGGTGATATGAAATTTCCAATGGCATTAACTATACATACTACGATAACTAAACTTCCTCGCTCAGCGGATGTGATCTGACCTACTTGTCGTTTACATTTTTCCGCTACTACTTTAGGTGAAGGGAGAACAGTTGTCACGCCTGTCTCATCAAGATTAAAAATCCTTCGTGGTGAAAATTTGTATTTGCGAAGAACCTGCTCCAAATTGGAGTAAAATTTTTCGACGCTCTCTTTGTTAAATCCAGCAATTCGTGCAATACTAGTGTTCTCTGGTTTTCGCAAAGATAATGTGGGATGCCTACGCATAAAAGATTTCATCCAATCGGTTCCTGCCATGTGCAAGTTGTCCCACGAATCTGGATGATTACAATTACTGGCTTTTGCAAAATCATAAGCAAGCATGTCTTAGTTTTTGTAAGTTAAGCCATGCTGGATAGCGGATGCTTTTTTAATGTAAATAACAAGCATATTTTCTTGTTCAGCTGAGAAAACTTGGCGGGAAGCATATTTAGATTTTTTAGGTAATTCACCATCATCACTTGTACCACTATCTTGTCCTGTATCGTCCAAATGTTCCACATTTAAATTGCGTTCCCTGAGTGTTTTACGAATTCTGTGCTGAAGAGTTGACCTTTTAACTCCAAAGGTCACACATGCTGCCCTCTGAGACATTCTTCTCGAAAGCACGGCCTTTACGGCGTCTTTCATCTCACCCTCATCGATATCACACCTGTCGGTCTTCTTTTTATAAGTTCGAACCATCTAAAACCAACAAAAAAATTACCTTAACAAAACAAATATTAATCTCTTTACAGTAATTCATAATGGTTGCATTTGATTTATCATATATGGGGTAAATTGGGCCAGGCCCATTGTGCCCCTTATGTGCTGGCTCAATCTGCCCCGCAATGCACTGTTAAGAATAAAGCCATGTCAGAAAAACTAACCATACTTTTAGGTTAAGTAAACTATTGGAAGTTCTTCTATAATAACAATAGTTTGTTGTAAGAACAAAAAGAAGATTATGAAATGACTTAAACCTCACTTACCTTTGGCTACAATCACGCTATGGGAAAGTGGAAACAAAACTGAGAACACAAATGGAGCCACTACAAAACTTTCTTGCATACAACACACTTTGTTTACTTGGCGCCAAGTGTGTCTTGGTATGGCCTAGTTCTGTGAATTATTTCAGATTTTTATGTTATTTAACGAGCGGGAAATTCAAACTGGTTCAATCTGCCCCACGGCCCAATCTACCCCCCTTTCCCCTAAATAAAATTGAGATATTCACTTGATATTTGTACACGTATGTATGTATATATTATAACGACATATGAAGCTAGATTATTTTTTGAGATGATTCCGTTGGGTTTTCAAATATTATTTATTATTAAAACTTTATGAGCTATTATTTTCACATGCATTTCCAGAGTGCAAATATAGTATCAAGATGTTTTCGTTTAAAGAGACTTGGATGGAAAATCTGAATAGGGAAGTAGTGATTCCTTAGACAGCGGTTTCTTACAAAAATATTATAATTTCCAGGAATACAAAAACAACTTACTGTTGACTGGATGATATCTCTGGAATTATTTTCCTCATTATATGAACTACCCACTTGTACAATTATTGTAGAACTATCGGGAGGAGGTGAGAGGGCTCGATTGCAAAACCAATTAGATTTTTTCCTTTGAGCCAGAAATTTACTGATGCTAAAAAATATATTTCGCTAATGAAAAAAGGTACAAATAATCCAAAATAAGTTCTTAGAAGAAAATGTCTCTATTTTTAGATATGGAAAGCTAAATTAGTAAAACTGAAAACTTATATAAGGTTTTCGTCTTTTTAATTTTAAATTAATAAATAATAGTACTTTCAAACGCGTTTTTATATCGAGACGATATTCCAAAACTCTCAAAAGAAAAATTGTTATAGTAATATTTC
Organism: Rhamnusium bicolor; assembly: GCA_029963845.1. Taxonomy (NCBI): domain Eukaryota; kingdom Metazoa; phylum Arthropoda; class Insecta; order Coleoptera; family Cerambycidae; genus Rhamnusium; species Rhamnusium bicolor. The sequence continues at coordinate 2,736 of JANEYF010004032.1, read as the reverse complement.
ATTATTGGAACCCATAAATAAAAATAGAGAATAAAAAAATCAACCTGTAACAATGTGTTAAAATGTTTTGAGAAAAACTGCTTTCGGGCATATTAAATATTGAATGTTAAAAATGTAAACATTTCATCAAATGACAATACCTAACAACAAAACAATTTAGGATTTTCGAAGAGAAATATATCAAATAAATAATATTATTTTTTATTCTAATAAAAACATTTTAGTAACTTACCGGATTTATTTATCACTTTGCACATCTCAATCATTTTAGCACCACGCGTTTTTCCAGACATTTTTAGAGGTCGCAATAAAATACGAAAAATCACAAACACAGATATACCCCTAACGGCTATACATGTACTAAATAAACTGATTTGAATCAGGAATGTCTAGATTCCAAGGTCAAATAGCCTGCGACGTTGCCACGTGTAGGTCGCAATAAAATTAGGAAAAGAAAATTATAATATACGCGTAAACGTATATTGTTTCGCGCCTCTGCCGGAATTTGGCAGAACTAAATTTATACATTTTCTTACAAAGTGTTAATATTGCTGCGTCCGATAAACTTTTAAAAATCTATATATATCTCAACAATCCTAACAGATGGCGGAAAAATCTAAACAGCCATGAAAACAGTATTGGCGGAAGATTTAAAATAATAACTTAGTATTTTTTAAAAGAGCGGGACTTTTCAAAAATAAAGGAAAACTTTACTGCGACCGGTATACGGTCGCAACGCAGTGAATGTAAAGTGTCAATGTATGGACGCAATAATGTTAGGAAAACAAATATATGTGTGTGTGTGTGTGTGCGTGTGCGTGTGCGTGTGCGTGTGCGTGCGTGTGCGTGTGTGTGTGCATTAAACTCAACTGTGGCGTACGCTTTAGTTGTTGCAATACACATTCGGACGTCACAGCACAAGTATTCATAAATTGGCTATAAACCTGTTTTATGTGTGCCGCTTTGAACATACCGCGCCTATGAGGATAGTTCGCAGAATGCCCACTAGAAAGAGGCCTTTCTGTTTAAGACATGGCGGGAACTTAATCAGTGTGTAGTACGCCACAGTCGCGGCTCTATTTTGCATACGATGAACCAAATTGTTACTACATTTGCCACCTAATGGGGTGGCGCCCTCTGGTCACACACACTTCATACTATTTCATTGTTCTGATTGTTCAATCAGTTGTGTCTAGAACGCCACAGTGAATAGACGTTCTAACAGGTTGTTTTGCATTATTTCCGTAAGTTCGCATTTTTAATAGTTTTCCGAGTAGTTTTCATTACAAGGCTAAACTGAATGTTTTAGGAAATGGGCACCAGAGGTAGAAAAATCTTAAATATGGTGCAAGAGGAACAGAGGGAACTGAGCACTCGTTTATTAAATTTGCCGCGGTATGAAACGACAAAATGTCTGGAAAAACAATATAGAGAGCTGGCAATTAAAAGTGAGTATCCATTTAATTACCTATTTATCTTAACAAAGTGCAGCAAAGAGGTGAATTTCCTCGAATATTTTCTTGTATCATTATATAAAAATATACAGGGTATTTCATAAAAAAAAACTTTTCATACAAAATTACAAATTTTGCATTTACGAACATAAAATAATATATAGGGTGCTACAAATTCGAGTGCATGAATGGGGATCTCGGGAACCGTAAGAGATAGGAGGTTGGTTAAAATTGAGGCAAAGTTGCGCAATTTGATGCCCAACAAAATGCCGTTTTGAAATTTGAAAAATTTCTATTACTTCCGGAAATATCTGGAAAAAAATCGAAATTTTTCAAAATATGTACTTAGTTTTTATTATTTCTGCCGTTATTTGAAGATATTTTAAAATAAATAACTTTTTCATTGCAACTTTTTCCCCTCTACAAGATGGTATTGTCAAATTTAAAATCCGACGTGTCGTCTTCTAGCAACTATCATCAATTTATTTTCTTTGAGTACAGCCCTGTTTTTTTGTTTTTTGTTGCCTTTGATGTATCGCAAACATAAAGAAAACATAATTTTATGAAAAATTCGTCCTAAAATGTATGAATCGCCCATCTCTGTCTAACACATTATTTTATTTATAAATCCGTCCTTATTCAATGCACTATTTTTATGAAAATGGGTATTTAGGTAATTAATTCGCTTAAAGAACTTGTTTTGATTTAATTGGATACTTTTAACTTGTATGTTTAAATGAAAGTATGGGCAAATTTAGGCTAGATAAACAACAATATCAAATTTTTGATTTTGGTTTTTTGTATGGGTCAAGAAAGAAAAAAAATAGGTTTTCTTTGGCCAATTTTTTGAAAAATTTATTTCTAAAGCCCTAGATTTTCCGAAATGTTTTTTGTAGGTACTCTTTGACTACCTACTGTACTCTTAGATCTAGCTTTAACGCTCGCTTTAACGGCTAAGTACATAATAACAGCAAATAATTGAAAAACCGAATTATAATTATTAGGTTTATTAATTTTTTATTTGGTACCTATCAGTTTCGTTAGATTTGTTTTACGAAAAACTTAAAAGCTTCACTTTAGGGTTTTGCTTATGAGTTAGGTACAATTTAGCTTTGTTAGCTAAATTATTTTAATTTAATTTTTTGCTAATTAAATCGAAACAAGTTTATCAAGCGAATTAATTACCTAAATACCCATTTTCCAGAAAAATGATGCGTTAAATAAGGACGGATTTATAAATAAAATAATGTGTTAGACAAAGATGAGCAATTCATACATTTTT